>CM060296.1:6445155-6500624 GCA_030684275.1 Acipenser oxyrinchus oxyrinchus | reverse complement strand
AGCCAGAGAATTGGAGTTCGTCTGCAAATGCAATTAGCAATCATATAACACAACAATGTTATGCTTCGTGTGTCATATAAATAACATGTGATTCATGTACGTGTCCCCAGATCAATATAAACCAATGTTCGAGATGAATTTATTGCATTCTCTGCTTGATGACGTTTTAATTTTAAATACATTTTTTATATTTCTATTCACGTTTTTTTTTTTAAATGTATATTTACATATTTCAGTTGTATTGGTTAGTATTATGTTTCTTTTTTAAATATATTTTATATTTTATATACGCACCCATATAAAATGACAACCGAAATGTTTTATGAGTGCTTTATAATGAATAGCTACTTAAGCACAGCAATATTTAAAAGATCTCTTACACATACAAAAAAAAAAAGTCAACGACCTCTCGAGTTTCTTCTATGGCAGACTGTACTTTTTAAAATGCTTTTATTGAAACAAAATTATACATCAATAGGATACTATCAAAAATAAATAAATAAATACAAATAAAAACGAGAGAGAAATCAACTTTATACATTGCCAGGAATATTACAATGCTGCTTCCAAAATCCATTTTAAAAAGCACACGTTTTTCTTGTTTTCTTATTTCTAATTGTTTTAATGGTGTTGCTATAATGCATCAAATACAATTTAGAGCAGAATTTGACAACTTCATTTTATGAATATATCTTCCAAAAACTACTAAGAAATTAAAGATATACACAAACTTCTGTTCAATGTTTGTTGAAATAAAGCAAAGTATCAACACCACCAAAATTATTATTATTATTTGTTTATTTAGCAGAAGCCTGAGATCAGGGTGTGTGAGCTATGCATCAGCTGCAGAGTCACTTACAACTACTTCTCACCCGAAAGACGGAGCACAAGGATGTGAAGTGACTTGCTCAGGGTCACACAATGAGTCAGTGGCTGAGGTGGGATTTGAACTGGGGACCTCCTGGTTACAAGCCCTTTTCTTTAACCACTGGACCACACAGCCTCCTTGTACATGTACATTCATACCCAACTCCCCTAAAATAAAATGCTGCGTATCATTATGTCAGACTGTACACGTTTCTAGCGCTGACAAATAATGACGCCTTTCCCTGGCCGTGAATGATGACGCTAAAGTGTGTTCCAATTAAAACACTTTTGCCCCCTCGCACCAACTCCCCTTCGAAGAGATCACTCTTGGAAGTGATCACTTTGAAGGGAAGTAGGGTGTAGGGGCGAGGTTTTGAACGCAGCCAAACTGCGTGGCCGCAGCCGGAACTGACAACAGAGGTGACGCATGCTCTGGGCGGGGAGTCTGCGCATGCGCTGCAGATTCTATAAGGAGCTGCGCTGCAGCAGAGCCGAACTATAAGCAATGGAAGAGCGCCAGCCGTGCAAGAGGAGCTTTGAGAGCCAAGTGCAGGATTAGAGAAGAGGATACCGCCACCTGGTGTGGGGGTGTGAAATACATGCGAAAACAGCTGGATAAATTACAATGTATTATTGTAAACGACATATATGTGCATATATAACGCGTTTGCATTTAATTCTCAAATGTAACTAGTAAAACCGATGTACATAACTTAAATTGCTTGAACAGACCTATAATAAAATAATAACGATCCGGACACCTGCAGCAGGACTTGTTGTCTGTCCAGTTTGTTTGTCTTGTCTGTCTTATTTTGTCCTGCTGCTGTCCAGGATATTTCCATTTCTTTTATTTTCAAATAAACCTGTATTAAGAATTAACAGCGTTTCCGTGAGTCCTGCTTCACAGACATGACAATGTTACTTAATATATATGCACGTGTGACGATGTGTGACGATTCATATCATAGTTTATTTTAGAAATAATTCAGGTTTTTTTCGATCTTTATTTTTGAATTCAGGCAGAGAATGAATGAAATCAACCATTACGTTTAAAAAAAACAAAACAAAAAAACAGACTTTTTATGCCATTGAAAAACATCTAATTTAACAAAACCCCTTTATCATATTCGACATGCAACAAAACCATGATTACCAACATTCTAATTAAAATAACGTTTGGCCACAGCTGAGCTATACATTTAAAAACGGTCTCAAATAATCCGTAGTAAAAGCAGCACATAAAAGTGTATTACACAGACCTTTATAGCATAAATCTATGAGGAAAAACAATATGCACAGAACAAAACATTAGATAGATGAACAGAACTAACTTGCACTTATTAAGTCTGAGCTCCTCCTCTCCTGCTTCAGCACAGCCGGACTCAGAGTCACTGGAAGGCAGACAGACTCGCTTCATCCTGCCGTGGAGACTTCAGCCGTCGCTCAGGGTTTTGTGCACAATACTCTAAGTGTTTTTTTCTCTTGAGCCCCATTTTCAAATCAAACTAGTAACTGTCACTGTATACCTAAAGCAAAAGCTTACATACTGCTTAACCTGCTAATTTCAAAGTAGGTGCTTTGAATGACAGGCGCTGTAGCTGGCAAATGATGATTAGCCACTGATGATGTAAAGACACCTCTAAACCCTGCCTGAAGGGGCTCTCAGGACCATGGTGATGTAAAGACACCTCTAAAACCTGCAGGAAGGGGCTCTCCAGGACCATGGTGATGTAAAGACAGCTCTAAACCCTGCCTGAAGGGGCTCTCCAGACCCATGGTGATGTAAAGACACCTCTAAAACCTGCCGGAAGGGGCTCTCCAGACCCATGGTGATGTAAAGACACCTCTAAACCCTGCCTGAAGGGGCTCTCCAGGACCATGGTGATGTAAAGACACCTCTAAAACCTGCCTGAAGGGGCTCTCCAGGACCATGGTGATGTAAAGACACCTCTAAACCCTGCCTGAAGGGGCTCTCCAGACCCATGGTGATGTAAAGACACCTCTAAACCCTGCCTGAAGGGGCTCTCCAGACCCATGGTGATGTAAAGACACCTCTAAAACCTGCTGGAAGGGGCTCTCCAGGACCATGGTGATGTAAAGACACCTCTAAAACCTGCTGGAAGGGGCTCTCCAGGACCATGGTGATGTAAAGACACCTCTAAAACCTGCCTGAAGGGGCTCTCCAGGACCATGGTGATGTAAAGACACCTCTAAAACCTGCAGGAAGGGGCTCTCCAGGACCATGGTGATGTAAAGACACCTCTAAAACCTGCCTGAAGGGGCTCTCCAGACCCATGGTGATGTAAAGACACCTCTAAAACCTGCCTGAAGGGGCTCTCCAGGACCATGGTGATGTAAAGACACCTCTAAAACCTGCCTGAAGGGGCTCTCCAGGACCATGGTGATGTAAAGACACCTCTAAACCCTGCCAGAAGGGGCTCTCCAGGACCATGGTGATGTAAAGACACCTCTAAAACCTGCAGGAAGGGGCTCTCCAGGACCCATGGTGATGTAAAGACACCTCTAAAACCTGCCTGAAGGGGCTCTCCAGGACCATGGTGATGTAAAGACACCTCTAAAACCTGCCTGAAGGGGCTCTCCAGGACCATGGTGATGTAAAGACACCTCTAAAACCTGCAGGAAGAAGCTCTCCAGGACCCATGGTGATGTAAAGACACCTCTAAAACCTGCAGGAAGGGGCTCTCCAGGACCAGGGCTGGAGACCCCTGAACTACACAAACTAGAGACAATTTCTAAATGATTATTTTTGTAAGAAAGTAAAAAAAAAAAAAATAGCGGTTTTACCAACATTTATAGCATATAAATTTATTTCAAACTCATATTTTTGGGAATTCAACGTTTAATGAGCTTTACTGATTAATATTGAAAAGTAGCAAGCCTAATTATAACCCCACTACACCTACTTGAATTATTAGCACATAGTTTACCGTATTAAGAACTTGATTACAAGCCACAAAGGAGCTGGGCCAGCATATTAAACCAGTCTCCTTGCTTCAAATCTGCTATAGACTTTGAGAGAAGGAGTTCAGTCTCTGTGTCTCAAGCCTGCCCTGGACTGGAGACAGCACCCTTTCTTTTAAGGGGCAAGGGATCATGCTTTCTCTTAATGAGGGAAGGAGCAGTTCAGTTTCTGTGCCTCAAGCCTGCCCTGGACTAACCCAGCTGTGGCAGTTCAGTCTCCATACCCATCCCTTGCTTGGTGAGGTTTTTGTAAAAGCTTTGGATAGAGAGGGCCATACAGAATGCTCTTTGATGGTGAAGATGCAATGCTGATCCCTTCTTACTCTCATTTTAACATTATTATTGTATTTGTTTTCCCAACATGTTTTATTCTTAACTGTACAGCTGGGGGGGGGTCTAAGTGTAATGATTACTGCAGAGAGCACACACAAAGATAACACAACAGTCTTCTGTTATCTCTTATTACACTGAACACTGCATCCAGATTTTAATAATGGTGCAATGAGCCTCCAGCATGAGTCAGTGCAGCTCCATTGCAACACATCCTAACTCCTGCATTGGGAGACAGTGGATACAACCCTTCTGTGATTATATACAGGACTGGTCAACACAGAAAGAATTGTACAGTAAAGGTTTCAACCTTGGTAGCATTGTGTTCATATAACAATTACAATGTAATTGAGTGTGTGGACTCGCTGGTGTTTTTTCAGGTTGTTTGAGTAACTGAAACTCCTCCCACAGTCAGAGCAGTGATATGGTTTCTCTCCTGTGTGAATTCGCTGGTGTGAAGCAAGGTTGTTTGACTGACTGAAACTCTTCCCACAGTCAGAGCAGCGATACGGTTTCTCTCCTGTGTGAATTCGCTGGTGTGAAATAAGGTTGTTTGACTGACTGAATCTCTTCCCACAGTCAGAACAGAGATATGGTTTCTCTCCTGTGTGAGTTCGCTGGTGTGAAACAAGGTGTCCTGACCGACTGAAACTCTTCCCACAGTCAGAGCAGTGATACAGTTTCTCTCCTGTGTGAGTTCGCTGGTGTATTTTAAGGTGGTCTACCCTACAGAAACTCTTCCCACAGTCAGAGCAGCAATAAGGTTTCTCTCTCGTGTCCGTTCAGCTGGTGTGTTTTAAAATGTCCTAACTGGGTGAAACCTTTCCCACAGTCAGGATATTCTCCACCGCCCTCGCTTTAGCTAATGGACTGGGACCTGGAAAATATGAACAGGAAAGAAAGTAAGAACATAAGTAAGTTTACAAACATGAGGAGGCCATTCGGTCCATCTTGCTCGTTTAGTTGTTTGTAGCTTATTGATCCCAAAATCTCATCAAGCAGCTTCTTGAAGGATCCCAGGGTGTCAGCTTCAACAACATTACTGGGGAGCTGGTTCCAGACACCCACAATTCTCTGTCTAAAAAGGGGCTTCAAATTTTCTGTTTTGAATGCCCCTTTATCTAATCTCCATTTATGACCCCTGGTCCTTGTTTCTTTTCAGGTCGAAACAAGTCCCCTGGGTTGATATTGTCAATACCTTTCACAGTTTTGAATGTTTGAATCAGATCACCAAGACTGAATAGATTCAGTTCTTTTAGCCTGTCTGCATACGACATGCCTTTTAAACCGAATAATTCTGGTGGCTCTTCTTCGCACTTTCTAGAGCATCAATATCCTTTTGTAACAAAGTGACCAGAACTGAACACAATATTCTAGGTGAGGTCTGACTAATGCATTGTAAAGTTTTAACATTACTTCCCTGGATTAATGGTCCAGTGGTTAAAGAAAAGGGCTTGTAACCAGGAGGTCCCGGTTCAAATCCAAGCTCAGCCACTAACTCATTGTGTGACCCTGAGCAAGTCACTTAACCTCCTTGTGCTCCGTCTTTCGGGTGAGGCGTAATTGTAAGTGACTCTGCAGCTGATGCATAGCTCACACACCCTAGTCTCTGTAAGTGCCTTGGATAAAGGCATCTGCTAAATAAACAAATAATGATAATAATAATAATTGCTGAACCTATACAATAACATTCTGCTGTTCCCTCAGCTCTGCCCCTGTACGACAAAACAACGAGCTAGCGGAAGCACGAGATCGGACGGAAAAAGAAAAAATAATTAAATATTGATAGCGGGAAACCTGGGCAGACCCCTGTGAGTGTATAGGAAGCAGGCTGAGGGAGCGGTAAACTGTAGGACAGGGACCCGGGCCGTCGGGGAGCGACGGTCGGGTAACGCTGCCGACTGCAACACCTTTTCTTTGTAGTTTTTCATTACTGTGTTTTATTTTCTCTTTTGTTATTATTATTTGAGAGCACCTGTGAGTGCGCCAGTGGCTCAGTTTACCTGTGGGTATTTCCGTGGCCCTGTCTACCATCGCTGGTATTCAGGCCACGGACAACAGCCATCTGCAGGCTTGGTGGGGGTGTTGTCAAATTCACTCTTAACAAGTAGTGAGTCCGATCTTGAACTGGTTGTACTGGTCCGGGAAAACAAACAGCTAGTAATGTAACCTACATGCTCTCCTCCTCTCAACCACACTGTGGATATCACGCAATCAAGAATGACAATGTCACAGCTACTGGGAGTCACTCACCTGCTAGACTGTATTCTGAATGGGAGCGTCCGTCTTCCTTTCCACCTCCTTGCATGCTGTTGGGAGAGCCTTCCTCTCCAGCCTTGCTCTCTCACACAGATTCTCTCCAGCACCACGGTACACTCCAGGCGTACAGGCTCCAGCTCAGGGATGTTTGGTTTGAAGTCCTCGGATTCTTCCTTCACTGGTTCCATGTGGTCAAACTCTACTTCAGGGGGCTCCTGTTTAATACGGACAGTTTCCAGCACCAGTTCTTGTTTAACAGGAAGGGGTTCTTCTGTCTGGGGGATCTCCAATTCATTGTGCTCAGCTTTAATCTCAGAGACCTCTGGCTGACTGCTGTCACATTGCATCTCACAGAGCTCCTGTTTAATGGGGAGGGAAGTCAGCCCAGAGAACTCCACTCTAATGGGGGGAGGTTCAAGTTCAGGGAGCTCCTCTTTAATCTGGACAGATTCCATCTTCACACTGTCCACTGGATTGCTTAGTAGCTGCTGGGGAAAACAAGGAATTATTTATTTAAATACAGTGCTAATAATGCCATTCAAGTTTAAGCTTGTTAAGCCAGACAGCGTGTTGTGCTCATGCGTATATTGACTCTGCGAGTAGATAAGTGCTCTGTGTTGGGAGATCTGGGTTAGACAGCCCAATATTATTTAAGTTTTATTTTGTATTTTCTTTGCATGGCATTGAATATTTAGAATCTTTTTTGTTTGTTTGTTTTGTGAAACAAAGTTTGTTTATTGTTTTTGTTCACAGAGTTAATTCTGTATAATGTACATTTATCTCTTGCTATTTAAGACATCACATTAGACAGCACAAGCCAATACCTGAAAGTACAGTCAGTTTGTGCAGACAGTTCGTGGTTGGATTGTTTTCATAAAACACTGTAGTTTATTAATTCTTATTTCAATCAAACTAGAATACTGAGTTTGTACAGCACTGTAATTGATTCATTCACTGCAGTTCTTTCAACCGTTTTCATAAGGACATTTAACTAAAATAAACTGTAAACATGCGAGTTCTGTTACTTGTATGCATGTTAATGGCATGGCTCATGTGAACCCGTGGTTAACTTCGACACCTTGGAAAAATTAACACTAAATGGCATCCCAGTGGGGTGTCGAGTTAACCAAGGTGGACTGTGTGTGTGTGTGTGTGTGTGTGTGTGTGTGTGTGTGTGTGTGTGGTGTGTGTGTGTGTGTGTGTGTGTGTGTGTGTGTGTGTGTGTGTGTGTGTGTGTGTGTGTGTGTGTGTGTGTGTGTCAGTGTGTGTGTGTGTGTGTGTGTGTGTGTGTGTGTGTGTGTGTGTGTGTGTGTGTGTGTGTGTGTGTGTGTGTGTGTGTGTGTGTGTGTGTGTGTGTGTGTGTGTCAGTGTGTGTGTGTGTGTGTGTGTGTGTGTGTGTGTGTGTGTGTGTGTGTGTGTGTGTGTGTGTGTGTGTGTGTGTGTGTGTGTGTGTGTGTGTGTGTGTGTGTGTGTGTGTGTGCACAGTACAGTACATGTTGCCATCTTGATAAACAAGCCACAGACATATATAGTTATGGTTCAGTTGGCTGTTTAACGTTAAACACCAATTTCTGTGCTTTACTTTGACCCTGTTCAATGGATTTGCACGAAAATGTGGATGTGTGGTCCCTTTGGTAAGATCTCTTGATGTGGACCATATCATTCTGCTCGGATATGCGATTCGCGATACAGACAGTGAAAATAAAACTTAAATTACATTCGGTTGATGACTTGACGGCTTCGGGTACACTGTGCGTGTAGCGTGGACACGTATAAACAGCATCACCTCTGCACCTGCGCACTACAAACCACTTTCCCACAATTACATAATGATTGCTGTGCCACGCCACTAGCTAGCGGGCGGGGTTGGTTGCCAGTCCGTCTGCCCGTGTTCATTATTCCTGGACATGCACTTGTACCCATAGAGTGCTGGCGGAGACTGGGGCCGAATGGCATGGCGGGATTGGTGAAGGTGGATGGAGGGCGCAGTTTAATGCAGAGATAAATAGGAGGGCCTGTCTGAGCGCAGTTGTGCGAGTGACAGCCGAGGTAGACTGGAAATTAGCACAGAGAGATTTTATTATTTTACTCTGGTGCTTAATTGTTGCTAATAAACTGCTGAATTCAAGCATGAAGCTGCTGCCTGTGTGGAGCCTGCTTCCATTTTACACGCGACGTTACAACGTTACTTTAGGAAAATCATATTTTTCTAAATATTGTACTGTTTAAGGAAACACAACGACCTAAAGGAAAACGCTGCAGCAGTGATGTGGAACCCTTTTCCTATGTACCTACCCATTCCAGTTTGAAGTTAATGTTGCAGCGTTTTCCTTAATGTCATTGTGTTTTTCGTAATGTTGCAGCATTTTCCTTAATGTTGATTTTTCCTTAATGTTGTTGTGTTTTTCTTAATGTTGCAGCGTTTTTCCATAATGTTGATTTTTCCTTAATGTTGTTGTGTTTTTCTTAATGTTGCAGCGTTTTCCATAATGTTTTGTTTTCCTTAATGTTATTGTGTTTTTCTTAATGTTGCAGCGTTTTCCATAATGTTTTGTTTTCCTTAATGTTGTTGTGTTTTTCTTTGTGTTAGTGCTTTTCTTTTGTGTTTGTGTTCTGCACTTCAGGGCAACCGTACATATACAACCGAGCAGCAAAACTGATCAGATGTATTGAACAGCTGAGCAACGTTATTGATTTGACGGGGAAAGCAATTGCATACAGAAAATAAACAGCGACGTTAACTTATTATTGACGCAAATATATAAAAGATTAACAATACAAATAAAAACGCATTGTATTCATTATTATTGATACTGTACCAGTGATTGCTGCGCATTTTAGCAAAGGCTCATTTACACTTTAATTACATTCAGTTGATGCAAGTTTCAAATCCTTCAAATAATAAATAATAAGTGCAGTATTTCGTTTTAATTTTGGAGAGAATTTAAAAAATAAATGTTTAAAACCACGATAGTATTTAAAATGTCTTGCATTCCATGTTTTATAACATGTGTCTCGCGGATCTCGGTCATATGAAAGCGTTGCTATGCGGCGCGCAGGGTCCGGAAGTTTAGCCACCCCTGCACTACAGTATATCGGTAGTTTGCTGCACCTCAAAAAAGTAACTCGGCCTCAAATATGATGGCAATAACATTAAACATAAAATCATCGTTACCTTATTTTCGATGCATTTCCCCGGCTCCTTTTAGTTTAATTGTCTTGTTGATGCCCGCCATGCCGAGTTCATATAGCAAACAAAGGGCCTGCAACAACTAAACTAAAATTTAAACTAAATAATAATGTAACTTACTTTTTTTATATCGTCCACGACTTACAAACTGGTACGCAATATCTTGTAACTAACCCCAAAAAAAGAAAGACTCTGCACGGCTCAGTCTTTATTTTATGCTGTTTGAGAATCGACGCTGTGTGTTTGCAATGCCAGCAGGCTCAACTTAGTGATGGGACTGAAGTCTCAGCTGATTCGACCCCACAAGAACCAATTGAAGCAAACGGTGTTACATGTGACCCACTAGGTCATGCGACCCATGAACGGTGTTACACAGTATTTTACCCTCAGTGTCAGATTACAAATGAAAATGTAGCTTAGCTTAGTTTACCCTTGATCAGGGTGTCTGCTAATAAATACATAGTAATTACAGAGCACAAAATAATAGAAAATGCAGTATGGTAATGGAAATAAACGTGTCGGGGGGGTCTATAGATTTTGCAAGGAACTTAATAGTATAGATAAATAAATATTGGTGCAAAAGATGCTTCGACACAAAACCTTTTTTGTTTATTTTTTTCGGTCCTGAGGAAATGCTACTGTGTCGATACTGAAGCTTGATTTTTTTTTAAAATATAGTGACTCGGGAGGGGTGAAGATGAACCCACGCTGTCCTCCGAATCATGTGCCGTCAGCCGACCACTTTTGTTCACACTGCAGACTCACCATGCTGCCACCCAAGAGCTACAGCGTTGGAGGACAACGCAGCTCTCAGGCAGCTTACAGGCAAGCCCGCAGGCGCCCGGCCAGACTACAGGGGTCGCTGGTGTGCGGTGAGCCAAGGACACCCTGGCCGACCTAATCTCCCTCCCCCCTCCCGGGCGGTGCTCGGCCAATTGTGCGCCGCCCCCTGGGAGCGGCTGTGGAATAGCCTGGACTCGAACCTGCGATGTCCAGACTATAGAGCGCATCCTGCACTCCACGCGGAGCGCCTTTACTGGATGCGCCACTCGGGAGCCCTGAAGCTTGATTTTGAGTCCTGTTTTTATTTTTAATTTCTGTTCAGTATTCATGCTGATTTTTGTGTGTGGGTTTAACATATTTAGTTTCTGTTAAGGGACCAGCAAAAACCTTCATATTATGAGGAGTCTATGGCACGGCTTACTGCTAGTACTGCATTCATATCTACTGTACCTACACCAGCCACTGAACACAATGGCCCTGATCACAATGGCCCTGATATTCGAAAGGTTTGTGCACCGCGCAGAGGGTTATGTGCGTCGCAAATGGCCGTTATGTGTGAATGCACAACATGTGTCATATTCTAAACTTCTTTTTGCGTGGCACAATCCGTTCTGCGCTGTGCACAAATCTAATGTATTCAAAGCGCAGTATGGGGGAATGGTCGACAATTTGCGTGATCCTGCCATTTTCAAAAGTATGCACCAAGCACAAAACCAGTTTTGCGAGGCACAAAATAACGCTTTTAAAAAGCAAGCCTTAACTCCAGCACACCACTCCAGCACTCACTAACGCAGGAGCATTTCAAGGTACAACAATGGAAAGCACCCAGAGGTTATTCAAGGTTCCGTCCACATCTGCAGTACGGTGTGTAACATAGACCGAGCCGGCAGATACAGTACTAAACAAATACCTGTATCACTTTATCAACAACAACGGTAATAACAGACCTTTATACAGCAGTGTAAAACCCCTACAGATCCATCAATCCACAGCTTGTATTTCCTTATGCGGGAATCAGTTTAAGGGCAGTTTTCTAAGAGTATTTGCAACATCGTAAATGTAGCTGTAAGAGCAAAGCTGGATACGAGCAGGTAGCAGGTGCAGTAGAGTATTTAATAAAGGATGGAATATAGGTGAATCTGTCTGTATTCTGTATAATCTGTGATGGCCCCTTAACTATTGAGCTTATTAGCCATGCTAATGCCTATGATAACGATAAACATTAGATTCAAATGTATGCATGTGGACAAATTTCATATGCTTGAGCGCACAATTATTTGAATTGCTGTCAAGGCCTAATTTGAATGAAGATGGCAAAGTTTGTGAGAAGCATAGGGCTTTGCAATGCGCAGAATGGTTCCATAAAATGCACGTAGCTAAATGGGCATCAAAATGGGTAGTGGGAGGAGAGCACTTGGCTTCTGGAATGCGACTACCACCAATTCGAGCATACATGGATGACATGACAACCATGACTACAAGAGTAGCCTGCACTAATCGGTTATTGGGCAAATTAACCAATAACATTGAATGGGCACGAATGCAATTCAAGCCCACTAAATCAAGGAGCATCTCTATAATTAAAGGCAAAGTAGTAGATAAAACATTCTTCATTAACGGTGAGGCAATACCAACAGTGTCTGAGAAGCCAGTGAAGAGTCTTGGGAGATGGTACGACGGGGATCTAAAGGACACAGTTCGTGTGGGAGAAGTTAGACAACAAGCAGTGGAAGGGTTGAAGAGCATAGACAGCAGCGCTTTACCAGGCAAACTAAAACTCTGGTGCTTTCAGTTTGGTCTACTGCCGAAGTTGCTGTGGCCACTGACTGTGTATGAGGTTTCTTTGACAACAGTAGAGAAGCTGGAAGCCTTAATCAGTTCATACATCAGGAAATGGTTGGGAGTTCCACGCTGCCTTAGTAGAGTGGGACTTTATGGTAAAGGAATACTGCAGCTACCAGCATCTGCTCTAACCGAGGAGTTTAAGTGCACCAAGGTCAGACTGGAAATGACATTAGTAGAGTCACGCGACAAATGCGTAAGGGAGGCAGCACCTGTGTTGAAAACTGGAAGAAAGTGGGTGGCAAAGAAAGCTGTGGAGGATGCAAAGGCTGCCCTTCGAATTGGTGATATCATGGGGCAAGTTCAGCATGAAACAGGGGGTCTTGGTCTCAGTTCAGCTCCTACTACATGGCACAAGGCAGCCCCAGCTCAACGGAGGAAGCTGGTAGTCAACGAGGTGCAAAAGCAGGAGGAGAGGATGAGGTGTATAAAGACCATTTCCCAGTCCAAGCAGGGAGAATGGATGAGATGGGAGAGTGTGGAACAACGCAAGATTGGCTGGCAAGACCTATGGTCAATGGAACAGAGCAGGATTAGTTTCCTCATCAGGTCAACATATGATGTTCTCCCATCACCACAGAACCTAAACCTCTGGGTAGGAGAGGATCCGTCATGTCCTTTGTGTTCATCACCTGCAACATTAAGGCACATTTTGACAGGATGTAAGGTGGCTCTTAGCCAAGGAAGGTTTACTTGGCGCCATGACCAGGTGCTGCGATGTTTGGCCTTAGCATTGGAAGACAAGCATAACATGACCAATAAGTTGCCACCTGTTCCATCAAAACATTACACACAAAGGACAACATTCCTCCATCCAGGAGAGCAACCACCAAGAAAAGGTGTTAAAACCAATCCTCATCCAGGACAACTGGAAGCTGCTAGAGACTGGAAAATGCTGGCAGATGTTGGTCAACGGCTTATTTTTCCACCTGAGATTGCCACCACTAACCTTCGACCAGATATTGTCTTGTGGTCTGGATCAGCACGCCTTGTTCACCTGGTGGAGTTAACAGTGCCATGGGAGGATGCTGTAGATGAGGCGTATGAGAGGAAGAAACTGCGGTATGCTCAACTAGCCACTGAAGCGGAACAGCGAGGATGGAGAGTCCGGGTTTACCCAGTGGAGGTGGGCTGTCGAGGATTTGTGGCACACTCTACAACTACAAGCTGACGGTTGCTTTTGTTCATAGCGTTATTTATTTCTCATTAATATCTGAGGCATACTTTCACATGCTTGATCTGCGTTCTATGCCATTTCCTGTGCCATACAGGTGTGGTAAAGGCAGGGGCATAGTGAGTGGGGGCAGCTGCAGGGGACTTTCAGCAGGAGTAAGGGATACCCGTGCAGATTGGATCCACAAGTTTCCTTATTGTTGACATTTATCCAAGCAAGTCGTTACATTATATGAATATTTCAGTTTATTTAAGTTCTGTTTTGAATGCATGCTGTAAGCTAGTGTTTCATTTCTCCATTTGGTAGCTTCTTTCTGTGTGTGCATGCTGCTGCTGTTCAGGGTGCCATTGCTGCCCATGTGTGTTGAGGTTTGATTCTGCATTCATGTGCAGGTTACATTCATGTGGAGAGTATGATGGATAATGATACACTGTACACCTATAATAGCTGCTTGGTGGGGTAATGTTAACGGTTATCGTATTGTATTCCAATTCTGCGCATTCTCACTTAACTCTCTTTTGTGCATTTGTGCTGTATTGGTAATGAATGCAGGCAGTTTTGCGAGGCACAAGCACATCTGTGAATTGAACACAAACGGCTATATTCCAATTTCGCGCAGCTGCTTTGTGCCGTGTTTGAAAATATCAATTTTTTGTGCAAAGCACAATGTTTTTGTGAGGCACAAATTGTGCGCGGGGATTGTGCGTTGCTTCTAATATCTTCAGAAGGCGCATTCTTTGAGAGAAAATAGAGGTTGCAATGCATTTGAACTGCAAGGTGTTTTTTTTTTGCCACCTAATTTATAGTCTCAATTTTGAACAGGGGCAGGTTCATATCTCCTACTCGCAACGCCCTTTGCGACTCCTGCTTTTGACTGATTCAGTTGAAACAACAGTTGATTTTCATGTTCAGGTTGAACTCTCAGTATTACAAGAGCCAATCAAATCACATATTTCCGGATTACCCATTGTCCTCAATTCATTGCTTTCATTCCCCTTAACTCGAAAGCTACTTGTTTTTACTTACTCTCCTGAGCTTTTCCGAAGTCAAAGTGCAGTTGTGCTGCACTGATGATCCCCAAACAGGGCGAAACATGTCTGCAGACACTGTGAGTGTAGAAGCCGTTAGGACTTTCATGCGATTTGATTGGCTCTTGTAATGAATATTTCCTGATTACTGTGTGTCTCTCTCAGTGTGTGTGTGTGTGTGTGATATATATATATATATATATATATATATATATATATATATATATATATATATATATATATATATATATATATATATATATATATATATATATATATATATATATAGTGATGCACAAAATAAATGCAACACTCGGGTCTAATGGATTTAATCCAATATTTTAAAAGAGATACCAAGCAAAATCACAGAAAATAGGAACAAAAAAAACAGATCAATGAATCATGATAAATTTTCAGTATGAAACGTGACACACTGTCAAAATGAAAACATGACAAAGTTAGTATCGGGTATGACCTCCTGAGCATTAACACAATCCTGGCAGCGTTGACACATAGACCAGGAATGGCTGAAATATACACGATAGATTTTGACATACAAAATATATAATAGAATAGAAATATAAACAAATACAAATAAAATAAGCAACATAAACAAATAGAAATACAATAAGCAGTCTAAACAAAAATACAGATAAATACGATAGGCTTTTTCTTTTTTTAGCAGATAATTTGAGACTTTTATTTTGAAATACGCTTTCGCCCCTCTCCGATTGACTTACCGGAAGTTGCATAATGTTGCCAGCAACTGTTGCTCTCTTCTGACAGGAATGTAACCCAGTCAGCGACAAGAGCTTCAGTGACGTGTTAAAGGGAGCCTGCAGGCATTTCATTAAAAAGAAAAGAACCACAGCAACACTCCATCGTAGGGTTAAAAAAGACATTATACGTTTTTTATTTAAATGCTTTTGCAAGGCGTGGACGATAAAAGTAAGTTACGTTTTGTTTAAATTTAAGTTTAGTTGTTTGCGACGCACGGGTCTGTCAGGCCCTCTGTTTGCTAAATGAACAGGCATGGCGGCATCAACAAGACTGAGTCCATTTAAAATATAACAATCAAACTAAAATACACCCGGGACATGAATAAGCAATCAGGTAACGGTGTTTTTTATGTTTAATATATTACAGTATTTTACTGTATATATCACTCGCGTGTTGTACTTCTCTGGTGAATTTGTAGCTGGAACAATGTATTTAGGCACAAAATGAAACCGTGTAACAGTTTTTGACGCAACATTTACGAGCGAGTCAGTAAAACTGCTCAGCTGTCATAAATCATACATCCCTACCCATGCATTACATACAAACAGGAATTATAATTCGAGGATTTTCTGTTTTTTATGACCACAAATGTTGTCGAAGTTTTGCTCGGTATGCTTTAATTGGGTCATTTAAACAACAATAAAGTGAGGAAACACATACATTGTGAATTTATTTATGAAATATAGGTCAAAACATTACTGCGTATTATCTTTCAGTATAGGGCGCTGAGCGTCGGGTGTAGCAGCCACTATTGTGTGAAAAAGTTTCAAGAAATACAATTGAAGTGTGCGCAAGCCCTCTTTTTGGTTAAAAATAAATTGGCGCACACTGTGTGTATGAAGATCACAACAGAGTTACAGTAACACACGACCTGTGTTCAGAACCTCAACAGCCGCTTAGCAGGTAGAAAGCCCGGGTGCAAACAGTTTGATAATTATAATATGACGTCATTGGTGTGTGTGTGTCCAATGGGAAGGCACTTCACTTTCAACAGTGAAGACGTACAGTAAAGAAAGACTGCTTTACACACTCCAAGCAGCAGGCTAACCAAATGAATGAACACGAAATATTCATAACATATTCCCAGGTATTTCTCATTTTGACATCCTAAAACTAGCACACAAAAATAGATGAAATTCAACACGAAACGTATTAGGATTTGACTGTTATGATTTCCAACACGCAAGCCCTTCATAAAATGTGTGGGTACAGAGACATACGAGGGAAATGCTTCTGCAGAACATGGGCATGACCTGAGGTGAAACATACCGGCGCCATGCAGAGACACTGAAGTCAAAGTTTGTTTTGTTCACAGCTACTGAGGTCTGGGCAGGGTGTTTTGTGGCTGTATAACATTGATGTTATTTTTTTCCCCATTGATTTTTTTTCGTTTGCCGGTATGCAATACTGTCTTTTTTTCTTACCAGTATATATACTGGCTTTTACTGCCCCACTTTAACCACTGATTAGAAGAAATTCTGTTCCTAAAATATTAAAGCCACCCCTGCTATTTTTGTCGGCTCCTTGAATGGCCTTCGTAACATTGTATTTAAATAAATAAATGCATTTGTTTTTTAGCAGCTACTAAACAGAATCCCGTGTGCTGCCATGGACAGTGTGAAGATGGAATCTGTCCAGATTAAAGAGGAGTTCCCTGAACTTGAACTCGTCCCCATTAGAGTGGAGTTCTCTGGGCTGGCTTCCCTCCCCATTAAACAGGAGCTCTGTGAGATGCAATGTGACAGCAGTCAGCCAGAGGTCTCTGAGATAAAAGCTGAGCACAATGAATTGGAGATCCCCAGACAGAAGAACCCCTTCCTGTTAAACAAGAAGAGGTGCTGGAAACTGTCTGTATTAAACAGGAGCCCCTGAAGTAGAGATTGACCACATGGAACCAGGGAAGGAAGAATCCGAGGACTTCAAACCAAACATCCCTGAGCTGGAGCCTGTACGCCTGCGGGAGTGTAGCGTGGTGCTGGAGAGAATCTGCATCAGAGAGCAAGGCGCTGGAGAGGAAGGCTCTCCCAACAGCATGCAAGGAGGTGGAAAGGAAGACGGCGCTCCCATTCAGAATACAGTCTAGCAGGTGAGTGACTCCCAGTAGCTGTGACATTGTCATTCTAGATTGCTTGAAATCCACAGTGTGGTTGAGAGGGAGGGAGGGAGCATGTAGGTTACATTACTAGCTATTTATTTTTCCTGTACCACTCTAACCAGTTTAAGATAGGACTCTCTACTGGTGAGCTTCAGATACACATATAATGTTGCCATTGCTCGGGGAGCAGAACTAAAGCACTGAGTATAACATGTAAAATGTTCAGTGTGAAAATATATGGCTATTATTGTAAATATGTAATGTAATGCTGTTGAAAAGGTGTAATTGCAGCGTGTGTTTGAGGAAATAGACCAGGAGAACTTTGAAGTCAGATTTTGATCCCAGGGTTCAGTTTCATCATAATCAGTCTAGGGATGTCACGATATTAACTTTCTCATTATCACAATATTTACCATGAAGTCCCACTCTGCCGAGGCAGCGTGGAACTCCCAAGCACAGGGAGCTCGCACAGGGGAGCTCACACAGGGTAGTGCTGCGCGCAACTTGTAATTTACGTTGTGGTTTATTCACTTTACTGGCTGTTTTACACATAAAGTAACGGCTTTAAAGAGTAAGTAGCGAAGTTCAGAAAAATATAGCGATACACGCCCCACGCGCTGCTACAACTGTTTAAATAACGCACCTGTAATATAGCGATACCGCCCCACGTGCTGCTACAACTGTTTAAATAACGTACCTGTAATATAGCGATACACGCCCCACGTGCTGCTACAACTGTTTAAATAACGTACCTGTAATATAGCGATACCCGCCCCACGTGCTGCTACAACTGTTTAAATAACGTACCTGTAATATAGCGATACACGCCCCGTGCTGCTACAACTGTTTAAATAACGTACCTGTAATATAGCGATACACGCCCCACTGCTACAACTGTTTAAATAACGCATCTGTCATATAGCGATACCCGCCCCACGTGCTGCTACAACTGTTTAAATAACGCACCTGTAATATAGCGATACACCCCACGTGTTTAAATAACGCATCTGTGATTTATTTTAATTGTTCACATCCTGATAACTTTTACGCTTATAACTTTAAAGTCTGTTAACACTAGAACCGCCGCGGTTATACTCGCACCTAAAACCACCGCCGCAGACAATGTGACGGTTACATTTTAAACAACATTATTATTATTATTAGTAGTTTATTTAGCAGACGCCTTTATCCAAGGCTTACTTACAGAGACTAGGGTGTGTGAACTTTTGCATCAGCTGCAGAGTCACTTACAACTACGTCTCACCCGAAAGACGGAGCACAAGGAGGTGAAGTGACTTGCTCAGGGTCACACAATGAGTCAGTGGCTGAGGTGGGATTTGAACTGGGGACCTCCTGGTTACAAGCCCTTTTCTTTAACCACTGGACCACAATCAATATTAAAATGAAAGACACACTATCAGATCGAAAGTTGTATTCAAGCACATCATGTAAAACATTCGCACATCCAAACGCCGTATTTAAATGAACAATTTCTGACTTGCCACATATAAAGCACTTCTTCAAAAAATGAAAAACTATAATAAAATAAACATTTCAAAAGAAACTAGTGTAAACAGTGTAGTGTAAACAGGTATATGTACATACAAAACTGTAAAACAAAAGTAGTTTTAATTTAAAGTGAAAGTAACATGTTTTCTCTTGGGTGTGTGTCACTTGGTGCTGCACAGAACCCAGCTTGAGCTGCTGCTTTGCAATTTTCTGATGGAAATGCTTCTTCCGGTGCACTGTGGCTCGCTTCGAGATCAAATCTCTCCTACTGATATTTTTTCCCTGATGCATTCCTTGTACAAAACGAAGTAATTGATGGCTGCCAGGTCCAGTAGAGATAACAACAGGCTTGTATATAAAAATAAAACATTTCATTGACGCCACCCTTTGATCTTTCAGTGGATTATATCTACGAATCGTCTAACTAAAGTGGCAGTGTGGCTTTGAAGAGAAGGGGAGTGCGGGCAGATGTATTGTTGATAAACGAATCCACACTTTGAGCTACTTAATCCACAGAAAACTGTGGATTCGTTAACAAACCACAGTCACACACAATTCACAAAAAGCGTGTGTCTTTTAATAAGCAGCAATTATGACAACAATTAGCTATACTTTTATACCGTTTAAACATAATTGATTTCCAATTTTAGCACACAGTACAATATATTTTCAGAAATAACTTTAGCTTTTTTTATGCAAACCAGCTCCTGATTTGGACAAAAGTTTCATTTTCCCATCAAGAACACTGAAAACTTTCAAACTCTGGGTCATTTAACAAACTTAAAGTGCATCCTGCAGTCTTACAAAATGCTGTATACACATTACAAGTTCGTATAGTGAATTATCACAGTACTCCTCTCCATTACATTTTCTTACTTCTGTCACAAAACAGCTAAGGCTGTATGACAAAGTAGCATTATCCATATTGACTAAATCTCCACTAATTACACGTATCTCAGATTTAAAGTCAGCTTTTGAATTCCTTTCGTTTAACCAAACTTCAAACAGATTCACAGCCAATTTACATTTTGCGCGAGAACTTCCAGAAAATCGATCACTTGCAAAGTTATTAACTTCTTCATCCGCTTTAGGTGCAGCCAAACGCTTACTTTCCGCTTTCTCCTTTGTTTTTTCATTCTTTTTATTTTTCTAATGCCACCTTCATGGTCTAAATTTAAAACAAAGTCCTCGCTGCTTTCTTCACTTATAACACAATCGTCTGTGTCAATGGGATTTCAGGTTCAGACTCGGAACTCATGATGGCACACCAGCAAACTCATACACAAGCTAGCCTATTGATATTAATGTCAATTACCAAATTAGAGTTCAGTTACTCTCATTATTGAACAATTGTCAATTAGGAAGAAATGTTTTAAATGGGATAAACATGGTAAGTGTTGAATCGGTAAAATAATCCACAGAGTCTCATGCCTAACAGCACTCGAAACGGTGGATTATTTTACCGATTCAACACTTACCGTGGTTTATCCCTACATAGAATAGAATAGTGTAGGTTATATTCAAAATAAAAACCTGTATTGTAAAAGGCAGTGCACTGGGGTTTCAGATCTGTCCTCCTAAATCACTGCTGGAAGATTTAATAACATTTATAAAAAAGTGCTGTGGTTTTTCCTGTTTCACACCACGTCATGGATCGTTATTGCTGTGTTACCTGTTTGACAATGTGGGCAATAATCCTGACACTATCAGTGCACTAGAGCGGACATTGTGAAAAGAGCTTTGAAAAAGACTTTTTAAAGTTTTATAAGTGTGAAAAGTTTTCAGGATGTTGACAATGAAAATAAAAATGACAGGTAAGTTATTTAAACAGTTGTAGCAACACATGGGGACGTGTAACGCTATATTTTTCAGAACCCTGCTACTTACTCTGAGTTTATTAAAAAATATATAATTGTAGAGTGTTGAAGGAAATAAACCTGAAACATTACAGGAGAACTTTGAAGGAAGATTTTGATCCCAGCGCTCAGTTTTACCAGCATCAGTCTTTACTGACGGTTTTTAGACAAAGTGAAGGCTTTAAGTTTAACTTCACTATTTTAAACTGGTGTAACCCAGTGCAAGCCCACAGCTGAAATTCACATGCTTTAATCCACTCCACCACCCATCCACATACCCTAAGCCTACAAGCAATCCCTCTTACTTTCTTTCCTGTTCATATTTTCCAGGTTCCAGTCCAGCAGCTAAAGCGAGGGCGGGCGGTGGAGAATATCCTGACTGTGGGAAAGGTTTCACCCAGTTAGGAAACCTGAAAAGACACCAGCGAATTCACACAGGAGAGAAACCTTATCACTGCTCTGATTGTGGGAAGAGCTTCAGTCTGTCAGGAAACTTGAAGATACACCAGCGAATTCACACAGGAGAGAAACCGTACCACTGCTCTGACTGTGGGAAGAGTTTCATTCAGTCTGGACACTTTGTTTTACATCAGCGAATTCACAGAGGAGAGAAACCGTATCGCTGCTTTGACTGTGGGACGAGTTTCAGTAGGTCAGACAGCCTTGCTTCACACCAGCCAATTCACAGAGGAGAGAAACCGTATCACTGCTCTGACTGTGGGAAGAGTTTCAGTAGGACAAGCAGCCTTGTTTCACACCAGCTAATTCACACAGGAGTGAAACCTTATCGCTGCTCTGACTGTGGGAAGAGTTTCAGTGTTTCAGGAACCCTGAAAAACACCAGCTAAGTCACACAGGAGAGAAACCATATTACTGTTCTGACTGTGGGAAGAGTTTCAGTCAGTCAAACAGCCTTGTTGTCCACCAGCGAATTCACACAGGAGAGAAACTGTATTGCTGCTCCGACTGTGGGAAAAGTTTCACTCGGTCAGACAGCCTTGTTTCACACCAGCGAATTCACACAGGAGAGAAACCGTATCAGTGCTCTGACTGTGGAAAGAGTTTCAGTAAGACAGGCAGCCTTGTTTCACACCAGCTAATTCACACAGGAGTGAAACCTTATCGCTGCTCTGACTGTGGGAAGAGTTTCAGTCTGTCAGGAACCCTGAAAAACACCAGCGAATTCACACAGGAGAGAAACCCTATCACTGCTCTGACTGTGGGAAGAGTTTCAGTCGGTCAAACAGCCTTGTTGTCCACCAGCCAATTCACACAGGAGAGAAACCATATTGCTGTTCCGACTGTGGGAAGAGTTTCAAGCATTCAGTATCCATGAAAGCACACCAGCGAATCCACAGAGGAGAGAAACCTTAAAGTCCATGTTCAATGGGACTTTACACTCATGAGGGAAAAAATGTTAACCTTGCAATTACTGTTTTGTGTCAGAAAGTGGGCGGAGACGCGGACACGCCACAAGAGGCTTCTCTGCTGTCAGTTTAACTCAGGCTGTCAACGCAGTCAGTGCCTGGGAGCGGAATATGCAGAAAGGAAACTATTCTGCACCTCATCTGATGGACGAGTCAGGAGAAATTGATAACTCAGTGTGGGGAATGAGTTTCAGGGTTTAGCATTTAAATTGCATAGACTTGAAAATAAATACATTGATGGGAACGAGTATCCCGACCCGGTATGTAGCATCCCAGAGACAAGACTGCACCGTCCTTACTGGGCAACCGCCTGGAGGGTTTGTCTTGTAAATTCATCACGATTCTAAAACTAATGAAAAATGATAGTGTCCCATGGCTGTATTATGATATGAGGTGCTGAATACTGCGTGACGTGTCGCTTTGCAATGTGCATTGTCCATGCTTGTATTTGTGTTGCTCTTGTAAACTGCCCTGAGTAATAGCAGTGTAGCAAGAATGTGTACGGATCTTAGGTATAGAAAATTACAAATGAGAATGTAGCTTAGCTGTGACTATTAATGGATTAAGCTATCATTTCAGAGCACAAAATAATGCACGATGTAGTGCGGTAACAGAAATAAACGTGTGTGTGTGTGTCGATTTTGGGGGTATAGATTTTGCAAGGGATTTGTTTATTTTTAGTTAAGGGACCAGCAAAACATTCATGTTATGAGGAGTCTATGGCACGGCTAACAGCTAGTACTGCATTCATATCTACTGCACCTACACCAGCCACTGAACACAATGTGTGTATTAATAAACAAAGGACAAGTTGCTTTTCTCTATCCTGTTCAGAATTCTGCATACAGAGCGGGAGTTTTGTTCTTTATTCACTGCTGGCAAGTCTCTCATGCTGTTTCTATGTAACATTCCTACTCATATCACTCAAAAGATGAATCTAGAAACAGGCCAGTATATTATCAAGTTAACCAAGATTATGTGTTTGCTTACGCTTTAACAAACTGAAATGAGAAACGTGTGTATACGAAAGTGAGCTTGTGTTTTTATCAGGAGTATTGTGTGAGATTATTACAATCAGCCCAGGTCCTTGTTAAAGCTTTGTTATGAGGAAATGTGTGTAATCTGAGTTCTAATGAGACTTCACTGTACAATTAAACCTGATGTGTGCTGATTGAATGATTTGATTAATATACAACAGGATACTAAACCATGCTAAAGAAAGAATAGACTACTGCACCACTCTGTATCACCAGGATCTGTAAGCAATGTGCATTTCAATACCTTCCTGCATTGCTTGCTGTTCTCTCAGTTTAATAAAGTATTAGTATTAAACTCTTGCATTGAGTGTATCATTCTGCATGAACCCATTCCAGAAGCTCACACTAGTGAGCCACATAACACAGGGAAAGTAATTAGTAGTTAGGATGTGTTGCAATGGAGCTGCATGACTCATGCTGGAGGTTCATTGCACCATTATTAAAATCTGGATGCAGTGTTCAGTGTAATAAGAGATCACAGAAGACTGTTGCTGTGTGCTCTATGCAGTAAAGGGTTACCGGGAGCCACGGCCCTCCGTTATAAACAGTGACACCGTGTACAGTGTTAATGTGTAAGGCAGTCCCAGCCTTTCATTCACTGAGAGAGCTGCTGCCTGGTCACATGAACAACAGAGCCCACTGTACCCTCCCGGTGGTTGATGGGTACTGTAGTTCCCTCCCAGTGGTTGATGGGTATTGTAGTTCTAAAAAGGGGGGTGGGGGTAGTATGTGTTTATATACAGCAGTAATGAGTCATTGTAATATGGTTCTTTGATAGAAACTGCTGCCTAGCATTGAGAAGGGGGCCGCTTTCCCTTATCAAGATGTAAGGGCTATGAAAGAAAGGAGGGGGGCTTCTTGCATTCCACTCCAGTAAGGCTGCAAGTCTTATGGATTTGGAATTTAAGGTTTATGGAATTAATGGTTTAACACAGATAAAAAATATCTTGAAATAATATGCAAAAAATATAGTATAACAGACATTGATAGGTCATATATCTGACAAAGTGCTTGCAATGATGTTCCACATTGATCATGGACATTAGTCTTGCAAAGAAACAGGGGACTGTGAAAATCTGCTTGCAGAAGCAAACTTTCAGAGTCAGATAAAGGTCAGAGCCTGGTAAATACAAGACTATTATTACCACTTAAACTTAATGAAACTAATTGACCTGAATATTGTATGAGGCAATCTTTTGTCAAATACTCTGTTAGACATTAGTATATGGAATCAAAACTGACTCATTAAAAACATACTGAAACACAATATGAGGTTAAGAGAAACACATACTTTTAATTTAGCAAAATATAATCAATTAGAGATGATGTCACATATTAAAAACATCTCTCATATATAACACATATAAAAAATAGTGTTTGCATGCACATATAACAGTAGTATTTTTTATATTACATTATAAACCAGGATCTTGTGTACCATAATTCACCTAACTTTTCAGATAAAGGAGGGGGTCAGAGGAAACAAGGGATGAGATCATAGATTCACAACCCATTAAGTATTAACTAAAGTGTAAAGCTTCCCTGTGTTTTTTTTTTTTTTTTTTAAAGAAAAAAAGAATACAGAGCTAAAAAGAAAAAAATAGGTCTTAAACAATCTGATTATATACATTTTTGCAGCCTTAATTGTTTTGTTTAAGCAAAATAGTTTTCAAAACTTCCTTTTGAGAAAATTATTTGTAAATGTAATATAAACTGTAAAAAGAACTCCAGTCTCCTCCTGGGGGGAAAAAAATAAAATAAAATGTCCTGTCAGGAGAACTTTTTAAACCAGTTAACAAACACTCTCTAGCAGCAGTATAAAAGTGAGATCACTTCCCTCACGGGAGGGGTGAGCGTGCAGGGATGCTTCAGTTTAGGACAGGAAAAGAAGTGTACTAAACAATCATTGCAGGGGGAAGTAGATTTTATTTTATAAAACACAATTCTTCATCGGAATGGTGCGCAATGCATCAAACCGTGTGACTGATCTCTGTGTTACGACTCCACGATTGATACATCAAGGCTGTGGGATCAGTAAGATCTTACTATACTACCTTCTGTGTGTTCTGAACTTCTATATTAGCTTAAAAATAACGCTTTGTTGGGACTGGGTCTGCACGCCCACCCGATACGCATGCCAGCGTCAGGGACACGCGGTCAGTTATGGTGAACAGCATTCAGTGCTCACTGCTGCTGGTGCGTAATCCCTGTAATATGGCAGGTCAGCATTAAACCACCAATCAGTGAAGCACCGTCGCTGATCAGCAGCCAATAGCAATCTAGCAAGCCAACAACACAACTAGCACACACTAAAAAAAACAAGCCCTGACAGCCCCATAAGCATTGTACTCTTTAACCATTAGATGAAATACTTAGAGAATACTTAAAAACTGTGTTTGAATAAAATTATACCAAATCACATAAGAAAGTTTACAAACAAGAGGAGGCCATTCAGCCCATCTTGCTCATTTGGTTGTTAGTAGCTTATTAATCCCAGAATCTCATCAAACAGCTTCTTGAAGGATCCCAGGGTGTCAGCTTCAACAACATTACTGGGGAGTTGGTTCCAGACTCCCACGATTCTCTGTGTAAAAAGGTGCCTCCTATTTTGTGTTCTGAATGCCCCTTTATCTAATCTATACTTGTGAACCCCTGACCTTGTTTCTTCTTTCAGGTCAAAAAACTCCCCTGGGTCGACATTGTCAATACCTTTTAGAATTCTGAATGCTTGAATCAGATCGCCGCGTAGTCTTCTATAATAAAGACTGAATAGATTCAATTCTTTTAGCCTGTCTGCATATGACATGCCTTTTAAACCAAGAATAATTCTGGTCGCTCTTCTTTGCACTCTTTCATTATAAGCACTTGGCCGACACATTTCCTTTCATTGTAAATAAAAATATGATGTGGTATAATTTAATTAAAATGCTATTAATAATAAATGAATTATGGCTGCAGCCAATAGCAAGGGTCATATGTCAATTGTTCATGTGATGTTCTCATTTACTGAACTTCTCTACTTGAGAAAGGATTTATTTTTTTGTGGTGCACATTATCAGCGTATAGTGTAATTGGGGGGGTGGATGAATTGATCTTATGACATCACCTTCGTCAGGGGATAATAAGCCCAAGACAATGTGATTGGAGTTACATTGCAGCTGTTTGATCAGGAACCCCCAGTTCCTGGTCAAACAAGATAAGTCACCTTTTGCAAAGAAGCGTTACACTTTTCACAGGCTATGAACAGCAAAACTGGGAGAGCTGGAAGGGTAATTTAGCACAAAAATGGATTATGTTAAACAAACTATACAAATAACCCATGTTTGGATTGTGCGTAATTAAGAGACACTAATGAATCAGTAGGGATCAGCTGAATCAGTGCTGTCGTGGTAAATTACAAAGTGGGTACACTCCGATAGAACAGAGAGATTGAACACATAAACATGAACACATACATTCAGGGTTCATACTGTTTTTCTGATACAAATTTCAAGGGCCATTTTGACCATTTTCAAAGATTTAAGGAGTTTGACAATTTTCAATGATGATAACTAATAACCAACTGTAAAATAAAGCTTTTGCATTATTTTATTGAACTGTATGATCACACAAATCTAAACTACACTCCCTTTGAATGTGTTAGGTTGGCATCAGAGCTGACACACTGCACAGGGGAGTTGTTTGCAGGACTTTCATCTGTAAACAACAAAACTAGCAGCCAGAGGAAGCTGGTAGAGACTGAGAGAATCGGGATGTGTCGGACAATTGGGGAAGGAAAAACACGTGTTTTATATATCTGAAACAAAAACACATTGGAAATGTGAAAAAAAACAGCAAGTTATCAAAAGTGCCCAGCCATTTAAAGTAGAGATATTAAAAACACAAGCCAAGTTTTAAGAAGCCTGTGGGACATATTCCCTGAATATGATAATACATGAAAGTGTATTAGAAATGTAACTGGATTCGTTAATGAAACTGTGTGTCTTGAGAAACAGGGCAAACTGCTGTGTCTTGAGAAGGGGGCCTCTGGCTTGCAGACAGACTGAACGATGTGACCTACTGATTAGAGGACCAGCGCCTGAACTGGATAAGACTGAGCGGACAGTTGAATTATGTACAGATAATTCACACGTGCAACAACAATCGTTTTGACTCAAGGAAGATGTCCCAGTGGAAAAGGACATTAAAACATCAAAGGACTGGGAGTTTAAAAAAGGCAAGATACACAAATGATCTCATGAAAGTGGCTCGTTAGCAGAGTGAGAAAAACTATAAATATCTAAGAAAACTGAACTTTTTGCTCCATATCGAATACTAAACAAGGTGCTGTCACTCTGCTAAGCAAAGCTGCAACTCCGGGACTCTGCCTGAAAACGGAATCAAGACGGGACTCTGCCTGAAAACTGACCCAAGACGAGGAAGCAAGCTGCAACTCCGGGACTCTGCCTGAAAACGGAATCAAGACGGGACTCTGCCTGAAAACTGACCCAAGACGAGGAAGCAAGCTGCAACTCCGGGACTCTGCCTGAAAACGGAATCAAGACGGGACTCTGCCTGAAAACTGACCCAAGACGAGGAAGCAAGCTGCAACTCCGGGACTCCGCCTGAAAACTGACCCAAGACGAGGAAGCAAGCTGCAAGCGAAGTCAACGACCTCAAGCAACGAGACTGAAGCCAGGCTGGAGGACTGCCGTAAAACTTAGAGATTTATCAGACAAACCAGTCTAGGTCTGCTGTACACCTACAACCACAGTATCCAAAAGAAACTGCCCTGCTACCTGCGTAGCTAAAAGATTCAGCGAAGAGGACAGAAGCGGACGGGGCTGTTGTGGATCCTATACCGAGGACTGAAGACTTTGTTGCAGCTGTTTGTTGATTCTATCGAGAATTGAAAGCTTTGTTGACAAGTTTGATCGCGTGTAGAATTGAAGACTTTGTCACAGAGAGGAGAGTTTTTGAACTGGACACTTCAACAGATTGAGTTTCCAAAACAGCGGACCGAAAAGTCTAAGCTTTAAGGAACCGTTGAGTATAATTCCAGTTAAGAACATAAGAAAGTTTACAAACGAGAGGAGGCCATTCAGCCCATCTTGCTCGTTTGGTTGTTAGTATCTTATTGATCCCAGAATCTCATCAAGCAGCTTCTTGAAGGATCCCAGGGTGTAAGCTTCAACAACATTACTGGGGAGTTGGTTCCAGACCTTCACAATTCTCTGTGTAAAAAGTGCCTCCTATTTTCTGTTCTGAATGCCCCTTTATCTATTCTCCATTTGTGACCCCTGGTCCTTGTTTCTTTTCACAGACTTTTCGAAAAAGTCCACTGGGTCGACATTGTCTATACCTTTTAGGATTTTGAATACTTGAATCAGATCGCCACGTAGTCTTTGTTCAAGACTGAATCGATTCAATTACTTTAGCCTGTCTGCATATGACATGCCTTTTCCTTTCATGGAACTAAATTAATTAATTGTAACACATTCACATAGAATTAAACTGTTAATTTTTAGTTTGCACACTTTGCATGTGAAATAACTTTTAGTGGAACTTGATGAAGTAACTATAAGTAATTGTTGTATGAAGAATTTTTTTAAAAGTAAACTTGCCATATCCTTAATCGATATACCATTAATAAGCTTAATGTGATATTGCGACAGGATGGCTGGGTGGACAGAGACTCGGAGACAGTAAAACTGCAGTTTAAGCACTGCCGCGCATGTTTAATAAACACAAAATAAAAAGGTTTAACAAAAACAATCACGAACCACAAAAATGAAAAACCAAAAGAACCCTCACCCAAGCAGTGCTATCACAGTGAGGTTTTTAAACAAACATTTCAGAAGCATGTGTCTCTCTCCCAGGCTCTCCCTCATGGAGCTGTGTAGCTCCCTTACATACCATGTGGCCAGGGTTGACTGAGAACTAATAATTCAATCAACACCTGGCTACATTCTGCACATGTATTTGGCAGGGATAGGAATTAACCCTATTCCTGCCAACCACCACCACAAACTCACCCAAGACAACCAATCTTAATTCCCAGCCCTGCCATATCTAACACACACTTCCATATTTTCACATTCAGGGCTTCTGCCCTGCCACAGATATATTCTAAGATTGTCTGCATCATCCCAGTTGAGACTGTATGTGTGTGTGAGCAAGCTACTACATCACAGCTTGCTTGAGTGCTGCTGGTGTGTGAGGAGACCGGCGGTGTCATATTTCAATTGTCTGCTAGTCAAGTTAAGGCAGTGAGTTTTTGAATTGTGTTTTGTGTTTAGAGACTAAGGCATTTACTTTCTGACTTTTCTGATTTCTGTTTATTATTGGTGTACTTAATAAAATACTACTATTGATGAACCATTCCTTGTGTCTGCATGTGAATGTGTGTTCATAGTAAGTCCTCGATCTTTGTAACACATCAATTAAATATTGTTAGTAAGAGAACTAATCAACCCAGATAAACATTAAATGGTCAATTACTGAATTGTTCCTACAAACCATTGGGGCAACCTTGCCCAGCACAAAGCATATAGGCACAACTGTAAAATTCTTCATCTTCTTCTGTTACTTTTTAATTAATGGTGTGTCGCGACTTTTCAAACAGAAAAGCTAAATAACTGGACATCTACCAATCATGTGATTCCACATGTTAGTCAACATCAAAATAAACCAGGGAGCGCAAGCAGTTTGATATCCACACCTTTTATATTAACAATTTATTTGTTTTAAAACATCAGGGCGTGTGTAGTTTAGTGGGGAAACCCTGGGCAACCTTATATAGTGTACTAGGGGAATAACAGGGCAGCAGTGTGGAATAGTGGTTAGGGCTCTGGACTCTTGACCGGAGGGTTGTGGGTTCAATCCCAGGTGGGGACACTGCTGCTGTACCCTTGAGCAATGAGTTGTGTTTGACGCTGCACGCTTCATGTTGTTTACCAAGATACTGGTTAGCCTTAACCTTCCCTCTAGTTCCAGCTAGCACACAGCTCCTGGGTATTGCAACACTTCAGCAAGTTTAGAGCTTGGATGCAGTGCTTTTAACCCTGCAGTAAACTCCAGGGGAAGAAGATGGAAACCAGATTCCCCCTCTACAAAATACACTCATATTTATTAACATTACCATCTTGCTGAGTCGCTCTCCGAGGACTTTTTTTACCTGGTATAAATAAATAATAAACAATAAAAAAATCTTTCAAACCTTCCGTTTCCAAACAGTGAATTAGCTGGAAATGCTGCTTTAGAAGCACACTGGGCTCCACATTCAACTCAAATGGTGTCTAACAGAGCACTAGGAAAGAAGAGGCTCCCTCCCTCAAAACAAAGAGCCCCCTCCAGTCTGTAGTGAAACCAAGGAGACCGATTCCATGCGCGCACAGCTGCGTTGCTGCGGAAACTTGTCAGGTGAAAAGGACTTGAGTTTTAAACCGGGACGTGCAGTTATTTAAGGACACATCTTTCTTTTAAAGAGAACAAAATCAACAACAACAAATGCTATAATGCAGGTATATGATGTTATCATAATAGCTATACGTTGTTACATCATAGGCTTTTCAGCACGATTATATATATATATATATGTATGTATATATATATATATATATATATATATATATATATATATATATATATATATATATATATATATATAAAATATATTTTAAAAATTATATATATATATATATATATATATATATATATATATAATTTTTTTAAATATATAAACTGATTAATTGGCGTTTCAGCATGGTATAGGTATTTTGTACTAGCACAGGCATATACATAAACAATATCTTGCAGCGATTTGGGCAGCAGTGTGGAGTAGTGCTTAGGGCTCTCCCAGGTGGGGGACACTGCTGCTGTACCCTTGAGCAAGGTAGTTTACCTAGATTGCTCCAGTAAAACCCCAACTGTATAAATGGGTAATTGTATGTCAAAATAATGTGATATCTTGTAACAATTGTAAGTCGCCCTAAATAAGGGCGTCTGCTAAGAAATAAATAATAATGATGATGAGAGGCTTGACTTCAGGCGATTGTAGTTCCGGCTAGGAGTACCGCATTCACACAGCAGCACCTTTTATTTTGTAGTTTTGTTACAGTGTTTTTTTTTCCCTTTTTACTTTCGCCCTTTTGTTTGTACTATTATTTTGAGCACCACTAGTGAGCGGCCAACCTTGCTGGTATTTGGTCGTGCTCTGGAGCCAGTGCTACAGTGCCACCTTGTAAATAAATCTGTGCGCCAAGTGGCGTTTCCAACTGCAGTTCTGTCTTGTGTCCAGTGAATTCCCTCACCCTCCCACACAGTCCAACTTATGCTTTGGGAAACCAAACCAGACGGGGTTGTTACAAAGCGACACAATGCCGAGTTTACTGCTGTGCATAAAAGCAAAATTACTGTGGACAACAGGAATTACCAATTATCTTCCACACACCAAGGACAGGGTGTTACTTCAGGACACTATGTGTCTGTTCTTGCTGTGGGTGCTACTGGAAAATGGGTGCATGCAAATGATGCACTTATTGAACTCAAACCATGGCCAAGAAATGCAAAGGACATGTATATGGCTTTTTATGAAGAGATCTAATGCTTTACAAATGCCTTACATTAGCCTAAGTTCATAACACCACTATATCAAGGAGAATAATGGTTTTTCCAGCATTAAAATGTGTTAGTATACTACCCTTCAGCACGGACATGCATATGTACCTTTTGAACCATTCATAATATTGTAGTTTTGTACCTACGTAAATATCAATATATCAATACCTACCAAAATAGACATATTGTTTTCACCACTCATGCAACTATAAGAATACAATGTTTACACTTTCAATACTGTCCAAAAGTCCCTTCTACCATTATTTTACTTTCAAATCTTTTCTCATTTCCGTTATATTACTCTACTTATTCCTCTCTTGTCTGTCTGTCTGTCTGTCTATTTACCATACACATTCTCTAATACCTTTCCCTCACTTTATTCATTATTTGGTGAAGGAAAAAAAGAAGCGATGTTTATAACAAAAACATTGTCAATGTAAGAAAACAAGTTAGAAAAACACAACAGTCATTTAAAGGGGTGATATCAAACACAAAAGCCCAGTTTAGGAGAAGCAATTGGGTCAACCTTGTCAAGCATCAAGCAAATAGGCACAATTGGAAGGTGCTGGGGCCCAACATTCACACAATTCTTGCTTCTAACTTGGCTTCTTTTTTCATCGCTCCACTTTACATTGAAATGCTCTTTGTACAACTTCAAGGACATTGTGACCATATCCCTTATCAGCTCAAAAGTCACATCTGCACCAAAAACACTGATAATGCACAAGCAAAAAAAAAGCTCCAACACCCCAGCCCTGGATCTGCAATGCCTGCCCCATCAACTGTCACTTCCCATACACTTCCCTTGCATTCTCATTATCCCTTGCACTTTCGTTGCCATTATTGGTCTTGTTCATCATCTTCATTGTTGGATATATACTGCTTCATGCTCTTTGAGGTATTCTTGGATGGGCTGAATGCATGTCCATGTGTGCCCTGATCTACCTGTGCCTTACCTGCATGTTGTCCGTGTGTCTTCTCAAAGCATACTTGTCTGCGCTGTGATGACGCCTCTCCCATTCCCTGTCTGTCTTTCTCTCTGTAGTAGTGCTTGTAAGGATAACCAAGAACACTTCAGTCTGTGTTGAGCACTTTCCTTGGCACACGTGTGTCTCAGCATCTTTAGTCTGGTTAAACCCAGCTGATAAGGGAAGTCTATGCAGTTTAAATGCTAAACCCTGAAACTCATTCCCCACACTGAGTTATCGATTTCTCCTGACTCGTCCATCAGATGAGGTGCAGAATAGTTTCCTTTCTGCATATTCCCGCTCCCAGGCACTGACTGCATTGACAGCCTGAGTTAAACTGACAGCAGAGAAGCCTCTTGTGACGTGTCCGTGTCTCCGCCCACTTTCTAACACAAAACAGTAATTACACAGGGATTCATAATGCAAGGTTAACATTTTTTCCCTCACGAGTGTGAAGTCCCATTGAACATGGTCTTTAAGGTTTCTCTCCTCTGTGGATTCGCTGGTGTGAAACAAGGCTGTCTGACCGACTGAAACTCTTCCCACAGTCAGAGCAGAAATACGGTTTCTCTCCTGTGTGAATTCGCTGGTGGACAACAAGGCTGTTTGACCGACTGAAACTCTTCCCACAGTCAAAGCAGCGATACGGTTTCTCTCCTGTGTGAATTCGCTGGTGCTTTTCAAGGTTCCTGACAGACTAAAACTCTTCCCACAGTCAAAGCAGCGATAAGGTTTCTCTCCTGTGTGAATTGCTGGTGTGAAGCAAGGCTGCCTGTCCTACTGAAACTCTTCCCACAGTCAGAGCAGCGATACGGTTTCTCTCCTGTGTGAATTGCTGGTGTGAAGCTAGGCTGTCTGACCGACTGAAACTCATCCCACAGTCAGAGCAGCAAAACGGTTTCTCTCCTGTGTGAATTCGCTGATGTAAAACAAAGTGTCCAGACTGACTGAAACTCTTCCCACAGTCAGAGCAGCGATACGGTTTCTCTCCAGTTTGAATTGCTGGTGTATTTTTAAATTCCTTAACTGGGTGAAACCTTTCCCACAGTCAGGATATTCTCCACCGCCTGCCCTCGCTTTAGCTGCTGGACTGGAACCTGGAAAATATGGACAGGAATGAAAGTAAGAGAGGCTGCTTGTAGGCTTCGGGCATGTGGCTAGGTGGTGGAGTGGATTAAAGTATGTGAATTTCAGCTGTGGGCTTGCACTGGATTACACCAGTTTAAAATAGTGAAGTTAAACTTAAAGCCTTCACTTTGTGTAAAAACCATCACTAAAGACTGATGCTGGTGAAACCGAGCCCTGGGATCAAAATCTGCCTTCAAAGTTCTCCTGTAATGTTTCAGATTTATTTCCTTCAACACACGCTACAATTATATATTTTTAATAAACTCAGAGTAAGTAGCATGGTTCTGAAAAATACAGTGTTACATGTCCCCATGTGATAGTGTGTCTTTCATTTTAATATTGATGTTGTTTAAAATGTAACCATCACATTGTCTGCCGGTGGTTTTAGGTACGAGTATAACCTGGCGGTTCTAGTGTTAACAGACTTTAAAGTTATAAGCGTAAAAAGTTGTCAGGATGTGAACAATTAAAATAAACCACAGGTGCGTTATTTAAACACGTGGGGCGTGTATCGCTATATTACAGGTGCGTTATTTAAACAGTTGTAGCAGCACGGGGGCGTGTATCGCTATATTACCCTGTGTGAGCTCCCTGTGTGCGCTCCCTGTGTGAGCTACCCTGTGTGCGCTCCCCTGTGTGAGCTCCCTGTGCGAGCTCCCGTGTGCGCTCCCCTGTGTGAGCTCCCCTGTGTGAGCTCCCTGTGCGAGCTCCCGTGTGAGCTCCCCTGTGTGAGCTCCCCTGTGTGAGCTCCCCTGTGTGAGCTCCCTGTGTGAGCTCCCCTGTGTGCGCTCCCTTGTGTGAGCTCCCCTGTGCGAGCTCCCCTGTGTGAACTCCCTGTGTGAGCTACCCTGTGAGAGCTCCCCTGTGTGAGCTCCCTGTGTGAGCTCCCCTGTGAGAGCTCCCTGTGCGAGCTCCCCTGTGCGAGCTCCCCTGTGCGAGCTCCCCTGTGTGATCCCCCCTGTGTGCGCTCCCTGTGTGAGCTCCCCTGTGTGATCCCCCCTGTGTGCGCTCCCTGTGTGAGCTCCCCTGTGTGCGAGCTCCCCTGTGTGCGCTCCCCTGTGTGAGCTCCCCTGTGTGAGCTCCCTGTGTGAGCTCCCCTGTGTGAGCTCCCCTGTGCGAGCTCCCCTGTGTGCGCTCCCCTGTGTGCGCTCCCCTGTGCGAGCTCCCCTGTGCGAGCTCCCCTGTGCGAGCTCCCCTGTGTGAGCTACCCTGTGCGAGCTCCCCTGTGCGAGCTCCCCTGTGTGCACTCCCCTGTGTGAGCTCCCTGTGTGCGCTCCCCTGTGTGAGCTCCCCTGTGCGAGCTCCCCTGTGTGCGCTCCCCTGTGTGAGCTCCCTGTGTGCGAGCTCCCCTGTGTGCGCTCCCCTGTGTGAGCTCCCTGTGTGCGCTCCCCTGTGTGAGCTCCCCTGTGTGAGCTCCCCTGTGTGAGCTCCCCTGTGTGATCCCCCCTGTGTGAGCTCCCCTGTGGTTGGGAGTTACACGCTGCCTCGGCAGAGTGGGACTTCACGGTAAATATTGTGATAATGTGAAAGTTAATATCATGACATCCCTAGACTGATTCTGATGAAACTGAACCCTGGGATCAAAATCTGACTTCAAAGTTCTCCTGGTCTATTTCCTCAAACACACGCTGCAATTACACCTTTTTCAACAGCATTACATTACATATTTACAATAATAGCCATATATTTTCACACTGAACATTTTACATGTTATAGTCAGTACTTTAGTTCTTCTCCCCGAGCAATGGCAACATTATATGTGTATCTGAAGCTCACCAGTAGAGAGTCCTATCTTAAACTGGTTGGAGTGGTACAGGAAAACAAATAGCTAGTAATATAATCTACATGCTCCCTCCCTCCCTCCCTCTCAACCACACTGTGGATTTCATACAATCTAGAATGACAATGTCACAGCTACTGGGAGTCACTCACCTGCTAGACTGCATTCTGAATGGGAGCCCGTCTTCCTTTCCACCTCCTTGCATGCTGTTGGGAGAGCCTTCCTCTCCAGCCTTGCTCTCTCTCGCAGATTCTCTCCAGCACCACGCTACACTCCCGCAGGCGTACAGGCTCCAGCTCAGGGATGTTTGGTTTGAAGTCCTCGGATTCTTCCTTCCCTGGTTCCATGTGCTCAAACTCTACTTCAGGGGATCCCGTTTATCGGACAGTTTCCAGCACCTCTTCTTGTTTAATAGGAAGAGGTTCTTCTGTCTGGTGGATCTCCAATTCATTGTGCTCAGCTTTAATCTCAGAGACCTCTGGCTGACTGCTGTCACATTGCATCTCACAGAGCTCCTGTTTAATGGGGAGGGAAGCCAGCCCAGAGAACTCCACTCTAATGAGGACAGGTTCAAGTTCAGGGAACTCCTCTTTAATCTGGGCAGACTCCATCTTCACACTGTCCATGGCAGCACACGGGATTCTGTTTAGTAGCTGCTAAAAACAAATGCATTTATTTATTTAAATACAGTGTTACGAAGGCCATTCAAGGGGCCGACAAAAATAGCAGGGGTGGCTTTAATATTGAAGGAATAGAATTTCTTCTAATCAGTGGTTAAAGTGGGGCAGTAAAAGCCAGTATTTATACTGGTAAGAAAAAGACGGTATTGCATACCGGCAAACGAAAAAAAATCAATGGGGAAAAAATAACATCAATGTTATACAGCCACAAAACACCCTGCCCAGACCTCAGTAGCTGTGAACAAAACAAACTTTGACTTCAGTGTCTCTGCATGGCAACGGTATGTTTCACCTCAGGTCATGCCCATGTTCTGCAGAAGCATTTCCCTCGTACGTCTCTGTACCCACACATTTTATGAAGGGCTTGCGTGTTGGAAATCATAACAGTCAAATCCTAATACGTATCGTGTTGAATTTCATCTATTTTTGTGTGCTAGTTTTAGGATGTCAAAATGAGAAATACCTGGGAATATGTTATGAATATTTCGTGTTCATTCATTTGGTTAGCCTGCTGCTTGGAGTGTGTAAAGCAGTCTTTCTTTACTGTACGTCTTCACTGTTGAAAGTGAAGTGCCTTCCCATTGGACACACACACACCAATAACGTCATATTATAATGATCAAACTGTTTGCACCCGGGCTTTCTACCTGCTAATCGGCTGCTAAGGTTCTGAACACAGGTCGTGTGTTACAGTAACTCCCGGTTGTGATCTTCATACACACAGTGTGTGCCAATTTATTTTTTAACCAAAAAAGAGGGCTTGCGCACACTTCAATTTTATTTCTTGAAACTTTTTCACACAATAGTGGCTGCTGCACCCGACGCTCAGCGCCCTATACTGAAAGATAATACGCAGTAATGTTTTGACCTATATTTCATAAATAAATTCACCATGTATGTGTTTCCACACTTTATTGTTGTTTAAATGACCCAATTAAAGCTTACCGAGCAAAACTTTGACAACATTTGTGGTCATAAAAAACAGAAAATCCTCGAATTATAATTCCTGTTTGTATGTAATGCGTGGGTAGGGATGTATGATTTATGACAGCTGAGCAGTTTTACTGACTCGCTCGTAAATGTTGCGTCAAAAACTGTTACACGGTTTTATTTTGTGCCTAAATACATTGTTCCAGCTACAAATTCACCAGAGAAGAACAACACGCGGGTGGTAAATACAGTAAAATACTGTAATATATTAAACATAAAAAACACCGTTACCTGATTGCTTATTCATGTCCCGGGTGTATTTTAGTTTGATTGTTACATTTTAAATTGAATCGGTCTTGTTGATGCCGTCATGCCTGTTCATTTAGCAAACAAAGCTTCTGCCACACACGCGCGTCGCAAACAAATAAACTTAAATTTAAACAAAAGGTAGCTTACTTTTTTATCGCCCACGCCTTGCCAAAGCATTTAAATAAATTAAAAAAAAACGTATAATGTCGTTTTTTAACCTTATGATGTTTTTTATTTTATCTTCAGCGGTTTGGAAATAAAAATATTAAATAAAAACACGACTCTGTGTTTATGAAATGACTGCAGGCTCCCCTTTTAGGCGTCAGTGAAGCTCTTCTCACGGACTGGGTTACATTCCGCAGCCTCACAGACAGGGGTGCGTTCACGACGCGCAGACTTTCCTCATTCTGCGCAGAATCTGCACAGAATCGGAGCAAGTAGCCAATGAACTTTCAGAATCTGCGCAGAATCTGCGCAGACTTAGCAAAGTCTGCCTCTCGTGAACGCACCCAAACTGCGTGGCCGCATCCCGGGCGCGGTGCTTATAAAGGTACCACGAAATGTTCCTGTCAGGACAACTGAGGAAGTCAGCACCTCCGGTCACTTTTTTTTAAGTAACAAAAATGCTTCTTCACTGCCACACATGAACTACTTTATATGTGCAGTGGCTGCAGTATAGGATACTGACCTTAGGTTTAGGGTTTCGGTGTTGGGACAGGATTATTAATGGTTTTATTAACAATAATATGCTAACCAATCACAGTGCAGTGTCCTGACAGGCTCATTTGGTGGTCCCTTTGTAAGGACAGCAGTCTGCGCATGCGCTGCAGATTCTAAAAGGTGCTGCGCTGGAGCAGACCCGTCTTCAAAACAATGGAAGAGCGCCAGCCGTGCAAGAGGGGCGCAGAGAACCGCACGCAGGATTAGTGAGCGTGTTAGCGCCACCTACAATGGGGGTGTGAATAACACCGACACGAGCTTGTATAAATTACAACTATTCTGTTGTGAATGACAAATACCGGTACATATATTATACTTCTGCATTTCATTTTCAAACGGGACTAGTAAAACTATGGAGGATATTCCATGCCAAAATAAAAATAAACACAGAAATAAATAAATAAATAGATAGATGAATAAAAAAATGTCCATGTATTTATTTATTTCAACGCTTATGTATTTTTCTATATTTATTTATTTATTTATAATTTTGGCATGGAATATCCTCCATATGAAACTTCAATTGCTTACACAGATTCCTAATAAAAGATGCTCTTGAGGTTACTGAATTAAGTGTTTCCATCATTTATTTACCAGACTACTTATGATGGAGCTGTATCGGAACAGTGAAAAGAAACAAACAAACAAAAATAAAAACAACACTATCGTCTTCTGCATTGAGAAAATCAATCCAGTCGTTCTCCATGTTTGCTCAGTGGCTGTGCTGGGAAACCTCCCACAGCTGTCCTCGCTCCGTCTACACAGACTGTGACGTCAGGCGCAGACTCCCGACTTCCCAGGAGTAACGTGAACGCAGCCAGTGATGTAAGCACTCCAGCGCGGTATTGACAGGAGCTGTGCGGCGTGTTTACTGTTTGCAAAACTATAACACTCTTCAAAGGACATCATTTCAGAGTGTAATATGAGGAGCCCGCGGTTTCCTTGTGTTGAATGTTTTAAGGTGTGTCAGTTCTTGCTTTGTCTCGTATATGTGCATTAAAACTGATTGTGTTACGCTTTGTATTATAATATTGTAGCAAACCTGCCTTTAGGGCCAACTGGATTTCAGTAACGTAATTCGCTGCCACCACCTTCATTTAACCGGGAAGGTCCGGTTATGAGATCCTCAAAAACTCTGGAGGGTAAAGGTTCAAACAATGCACACAACAGATATCATTTTAAAATATGTCTTTATATAAAAAGGAGGTACATGATTTCACAGCAATTAGACAGGTTTACTCCTAAAAAGGTCAATTATTGCACAAATTAGCAATAAATTAGACTAAATTAGCAAAAAAGCCTTCAATATAAAGAAGCACCACACAAACCAATAAACACACTCCAATATCAACTACAAATCAATGACTTCATATAACTAAACCACACACACCAATTACCAAATCATTTAAGAACTCTGTGCAAATCGTAATTAATAGTTCAATACCACACATCAGTGAAACACGACTATTGTGTGCAAGTTAAAAGAAACAAAAAGGGAAACAAATTGATGAGTTTTTACTACATGTCGGAGAATTCAGCTTAAAAAAGACAAAAATACTGTTTAAATGTCCTGACCCATTAATAACCATTTACAGAACAAAATACATTAGTGAAGAACAGCTTAAAACAATCAATATACCCTATATTGCAAAGGGCAGTCCACCCAGATGCATTACTCACAGACAGACAGACAGACAGACAGACAGATAGACAGCTTCAGTTTGTTGCAGTGTCTGTAAAAGCTACAGAGGACGCCCACCTCCAGTTTCACCAGCCGAAATCCCAACAGATAACTCCCCGTTCAGCAACCTGGATCCGCAACAGAGTAGCTTTCCTTGCCGGTGGCCACTCTCGGTTGCACTCGTGTCGTCTCCGCTTCTCACCGCTCCACTGTACAATCTCAGCTCCGCTGTCCCTCTACAACCCCGTCTCGCGTCGTCTCAGTCCGAGTCAAATGTCATGGGTGACCGGAAATAACCTTGATGATAATACCTACGTAGCTGACGACTACGCCACCTTGTTTTTGATAAGGCAAGGACCTTAATAACCGATTGGTAATTATACTCTCTCGTTCAGGTTCTTTGTTCCCCAGGTTCACACACACACACACAGTAAGAGTATCAAGTAAAACAATTGTTATTGTTCTTGACAGGGTACTAAGAACACGATACAAAAATTACGAAACTAAAATTTATAAAAGACCACACCAGGGAATGCCAAAAAAAACATAAAAAGCAAACATCCACAGCACACTGAGGCAATCCCCTCCCGTCGGTCACTGGCTCCAAAAAAAATAAAAACAAAGGTCCACATAAAACACAAGTCACGGACGTAACAACAACATGAGACGAAACAGACAAAAAATAGTCCGTGGGTAAATCCCACACTCCCGGAACTACCCTCCTACTCGCTTGGTCCGTGATCGGACTCCTCATCGCTGATAGGACAGCTCTCTCTGCTAGACCTCTCCCGGCCGATCGACCACCACCCGAAGAACCTGCGACCAGAAAGCGGGGTAAAGAAAAAGGGCCGTCAGGAACTGTACCACAGGTAAGTAAACTGCACCCCGTCCTCCGGTTCTGCTCACTTCCCTTCGCCAGTCTTTCACTTCGCATTTAGTTCCTCTATCCCACGTTCCTGCCATGCCCTCAGACCTCGCCCGATCCTCTGTGCACTGCCACCACGCCCGACCTGGAAGCTGGACTGGAAGACCTGGGGGTAAAGTAAGTAGCACACCGTAGGCCTCGAATACACCCAAAGGGTGGTACGGGCCAACCAGCGTAGGTAAGTAGTCTCCATTTTTGCAATATAAAATAAACTGGGACTTTGTCCGTCTGTATAAATAATAGCACAAAATAATCCTCTCTTCTTATTTCTTTCAGCGGATATAACTCAAAATATAACCCCTTTCCTGGATCCATCGGAAAAAAGCTGGGTGTCCGAAGCAGTGACACCAACCAAATACCCGTATCTGGTTCCAGAAAACAGTCCAGTAGCAAACGCCAGTGGAAAAAAGAAAACAGAAAAAATTAAAGTGTCCAAATTAAAACAAATAAAGTAGCCAAAAAAACATGAATGTGAATCCCTTTGTGTTTTTTGTTTTTTAGATAAGATAGCTATGTTGGTTATCACATATAATAACAGCCACAAATACAGCCTTCCGTCCTATACTGTCCCACACAAAAAGATAAGAATAAAAATAGTTTTTCCAAACCCTTTGGATCCAATGATTGAAACTCTGGCCAGTTCCCTCAGCAGCGTTCCAACCAGAAGAAAAATAATCCAGCAAACAGTCGATTTCCCAAGATGATTCCTCCAAGGCTACGCGCTTCTGCCGGCACGCACTCCTGTTGTCCAGTCCAGTCCAGTCCAGTCCAGTCCAGTCCAGTCCAGTCCAGTCCAGTCCAGTCCAGTCCAGTCCAGTCTTGTCTTCTGTTTCCTGCCTCCAGATCTCTCCCTTGCTGTCTCAACTCCCTGCCTTATATAGTCCTACCTGGAGCGCCATTGGCCGTGGCACTAACCAGGCGGGGCTTCCTGTTGCTAGGCGGGAACAGCACCCTGTCCATGAATCAGCACAGCAAAAAAAACAGCAGGGCTTTAAGAGGAGCAGATTCCTCACAATTTAAAATATACAAAATAAACACCCAGGAACCCATTAAAATTTGTCACTTGTGACACTTGGATTTTGCTGTGCTGGCGTTAAAACATTCTACATGGAAATAAAAAGATTTATCAAAACGTATTGCAGCTAAACATCACATTGCGCAGGGAAAAACAACAATATATATATGATAAATTAACTTAACATTGATTCTTACCAAGAGTTGGCTTCTTTAGAATGAAATGTGTAATTGGTTGTTTTTTCTCCATTTCATGTTAGTGCTGCACTGTAAACCAGAATACAGAGTAACCTGGGAAACTGACTAATGAGAAACGTATTTGTGGCGTAATTTTACATACCGCAGTGTCTGTAGAGCACAAGACCACAGTAATGTGAGGAAATTATATATACATATATATATCAAATTTTACACTATTAAAAAATAAAGTAGGTAAGGTTTTTCTTTTCTTTTTTTTTTCTTCAGAATTAAGAATTGAGCCGATTGCCTCAATGGACTCTACGCGCATTGAAGGAAACCTACAGTGTAAAGATACAACAAAGAACCTTAAGATTCAATAAAGAACCTTAAACTACAATAAAGAACCTTAAGATACAACAAAGAACCTTAAGATTCAATAAAGAACCTTAAGATACAATAAAGAACCTTAAGCTACAATGAAGGCGACCGGGTTCAATCCCCTCTATTTTCTTAATATATTATCTTGTTCTTGTCAAATGTTTAATTCTTATTTTTTCATTGCTTATTCTATTCAATTATTTCTAATCATATAGACTTTCTGCATTAAAAGTGAATTGTCATAGTTTTTGTAATAAAGTATGAGAAATAACCCTGTGTATTAATGCTTATTGCCAGCAATATTTTCTTAATTATGTCATAAATCACGGTCTGTTTTTTTTTTTTTTAAGGCTATAAACTATTAAAACCCAGCACTTCAAAAACATTCTTCACAATCATGATTATTTGTAATATGAATAAATCCACACAACCCATTTCATTGTTGTAATGGCATAAAAATAATGGCATGTTTTTCAATGGCATAAAAAGTATATTTTTTAAACATAAAGGTTGATTTCATTCATTCTCTGCCTGAATTCAGAAATAAAGATCGAAAAAAACCTGAATTATTTCTAAAATAAACTATGATATGAATTGTCAATTCGCAAAAAATAACAATGGAATAATTGCAAGCTTAGTTGTAATCTATTCCAGCAATGAGCCCAGTCAAATTAACCACTTCACAAAAATCTGACCAATTAAAAATGTGACATTTCAGAATCTAATATGAAATACTACTGTACTACTATTATGACTTCCGCTAGTAGACTTTTGCGATGTCATTTTGTAGTTTGTAGGTGATGCAGGACTTTGGCCACAGCTGTAGAATACTCCCTAATTCTAACACAGAGACCCCGTCGAAACGCAGCACGGTGATGCCTTTATTACAAAAACATGACGATTTTGATTTTAAAACAGTAATATTTTTCCAGCAAGAGGCAGGAATTCAAATGCAATTCAGTCGAAGCTAAATCCTCATCATCATCCCATTTAACAATTTCCTGCCGACCTTCAATGAATTAATGAAATGAAGTCTTAGTAAATCACAGACACTTATTTTAAAAGCCAGAAGCCACCTTCTGTTAAAAAAAATAAATAAAGGGATGTAAGAAATGAAATTGAATAGAGCTGGGGTTGAATTGTCAAGACTCTTGTGTGGTCCTGTGGCGAGGTGGGAGATATATTCAAGCTCCCAGAAACATGTTCTGAAGGAAGCCAGACATTTTATGGTTTCACAAGCGTCCCTGATGAGCACTAATCTCAGACGACCCTGCCCAAGCTAACATTAGTTCAGAGGTGTCAAACTGAGCTCCTGCAGGGCAGCTGTCTGTTCTGGCTTTCCTTCCTACCCCCAGCTCTCAATTACTTCATCGGTCAAGTTATTTGATTAATTTATTGGACAGATTTAACACTTCTCTCCAGAAAAATGTTTCGTAGGTCGTGTACCTTGAATCAAGTGAATATTAAAAAATGTATCAACTGTAAAAGACCTTGAAAAATATTAAATATGTCCAGATGAACAAATAATTAGGTCACATATGCTAATTGACAGCCTAAGCTGGAATGAAAATCAGAGGCTCCTGAGGCCTGGAGTCTGACACGCCTGCGTTAAGTAGTTTGACATCACTGCTGATTTGTGTTGTTTGACGCTGTGCAGACTTCCTGGTGTTTAGCAAGATACTGGTTAATCTTCCCTCCAGTTCCAGCTAGCACACAGATCCTGGGTATTGCAACACTTCAGCAAGTTTAGAGCTCGGATGCAGTGCTTTTAACCCTGCAGTAAACTCCAGGGGAAGAAGATGGAAACCAGTTTATCATCCTCTACAAATGTATAGAATTTGAGTCAAATGAAACATATTAATTTCAAAATACAGAAATATTTATTAACATTACCCACTTGCTGAGCTGCTCTGCAAGGACTATATATATATACAGTACTGTGCACAAGTTTTAGGCAGGTGTGAAAAAATGCTGTAAAGTAAGAATGCTTTCAAAAATAGACATGTTACTAGATTATATTTATCAATTAACTAAATGCAAAGTGAGTGAACAGAAGAAAAATCTAAATCAAATCCATATTTGGTGTGACCACCCTTTGCCTTCAAAACAGCATCAAGCATCAATTCTTCTCTCTTTGCTTTCCACGTTCCAGCTCTCTCTCTCTCTCAAATTCAAATTCAAAGTGCTTTATTGGCATGACTTATTTTCCACAGTGTTGCCAAAGCAATTACATATATATTATGAACAGATGCTCATCTATATATATATATATATATATATATATATATATATATATATATGAACAGATGCGTGTATATATATATATATATATATATATATATATATATATATATATATATATATATATATATATATATATATATATATATATATATATATATATATATATATATATATATATATATATATATATATACAAACAAGGAACCATGGTAACAAAATAATAATAAATAAAATAGAAGATGAATAATAATAATAATACAGAAATTAAGCTAAATATTGAAACTATTAAATTGTGCTGTGTCACTGCGTGCCCCTCAGGTTGTATGAAAACAGGATATTTTTGTTGTATTTTATTGAAGAATGACTCTCTGATATGGCTGTATTTTATACAGTGTAGGAGAAAGTTCATCTCATTTTCCACCCCTCCTGTCTCGCAGTGACCACAGAGCCGATCTTCTTTGGGCAGCCAGGTCTGCCTGACTCTGTGGCCAGGTTGTGGTCACTGAGCCTATACTTGGTCAGGATCTGTCTCTGCTTCGTATCTCTGACAGTGGAGAGAAACTCTGCTAGGCTGTAGTTTCTTTTTAGGGCCCGATAGCAATCAAGTTTATTTGGGGATTTTATTTCTGTGTCCCAGTGTTCCAGGTAGGAATTTTTGGTTTGTTTTATAATTTGGTTTACTCTGATTGGGGGCTGGTAAGCAGTGCTGACCTGAAGCTGGTTGGAGTTAGTATTGGAGGGGGTCAGTGTGATGAGCTTCAAAGCCAGCTGGCATAGGGGACTCTTTTCAGGGCTGAGCTCTTGGGTCTGGAGGGCCTTGTACTGGAGTGAGTCAGGTTCACTTTTTTCAAGGTGCAACCAGAATTTGAGTGCTCTTTTCTTTATATTAATAAGAGCTGGGTATCGGCCTGATTCTGCCCTGCATGCGTGGTTTGGTGTATTTCTTTGCACCTTCAGTGTATTCTTGTATAGTTCAGCATGCAGGGTCTCGATTGGGTGTTTGTCCCATTTAGTGTAGTCTTGTTGACTGAGTGGACCCCATACCTCACTGTCAATTAATTTTAGCCAGATTTTGACAGGTATGTTGATTTTATAGAATCTTCTTTTGATGGCACAGAAAGCTCTGAGTGCTTTTTCTTTTAGTGCATTCACTGTCAGGTTAAAACTTCCTGGCGCACTGATGGTCAGACCCATGTAAGTGTAGCTGGTGGTGTGCTCTAGGGTGGTGTGCCAAGTGTAAAGTGATATCTGTTTCCCTGGGATCTGGCCTTTTTTTGAAAAATCATTATATTGGTCTTTTTGAGGTTTACTGCCAGGGCCCCGGACTGACAGTACTGCTCCAGCAATGACAGGCTCTGCTGCAGCCTCCTCTTCTCTCTCACTAGCCTCTCTCTCTCTCTCTCTCTCTCTCTCTCTCTCTCTCTCTCTCTCTCTCTCTCTCTCTCTCTCTCTCTCTCTCTCTCTGTGCTGGTAGTCTCCTCTCCTCTCTCATTAGCCCTCTCTCTCTGCTATTCTCCAGCATCTGATCTGTAAACCAGGTCCTTCCTGTATGAAAACATTACATATCTCAATATTTCTATTTATCAAATGGTTACTTAATAGATTACATGTATCTTTTTTTTTTTATGAAAAAACAAATAAAATGTAAATGTTAAAAAAAGTATTTCTTATTATGTGAAGAAACTACATTGCACTGAAATAGATACATGAAAATTATTTAAAGCAGTCGTTTTCCTTTATTAAAGGCTAATATTAAAACGGGACGGAACATGGTATTCCGAAAAAAGGACATCTCATTTTCTTATGTAACGTCCATCAATATATTGTAGTGTTTCAGGTTCTTTTTGGACAGAAATGAGACTGCAACTGTGAGTAGATGAAGGCCGTTTATTTGACAATAATTAAATAATCACAAAATAAAATCATAAAGTGAGGGTAAGGAGACTGGGAGTCGACAGTGAAAATAAATGATTGTAGTAATTTTTCTTTTACCCTACCCTTCCCAGTCTTTTCCCCACCCCTCTTTTGCGCAACACCTGCACTCCCAATTCCCCTCCATACACGTGTAACACCATGCAACCCCGGCACGCACACACCACCATGCAACCCCTGCACGCACACACCCACCATGCAACCCCTGCACGCACACACCCACCATGCAACCCCTACACGCACACACCACCATGCAACCCCGCACGCACACACCACCATGCAACCCTGCACGCACACACCCACCATGCAACCCCTGCACGCACACACCACCATGCAACCCCTGCACGCATACACCACCATGCAACCCCTGCACGCATACAACCACCATGCAACCCCTGCACGCATACACCACCATGCAACCCCTACACGCACACACCACCATGCAACCCCTGCACGCACACACCACCATGCAACCCCTGCACGCATACAACCACCATGCAACCCCTGCACGCATACAACCACCATGCAACCCCTGCACGCACACACCCACCATGCAACCCCTGCACGCATACACCACCATGCAACCCCTGCACGCATACAACCACCATGCAACCCCTGCATGCACACACCACCATAAGACCCCTGCACGCACACACCACCATGCAACCCCTACATGCACACCGTAGCAATTCTTTGCAAAATATATTTTCGGGTATTCAGCCTCATTCATGTCTATAGCAGGGTTGAAAAATACATTTCAGGCATATCTCTCGAACCCGAGCACGTAGAACCACCATTCAAAGTGATATAAACTCAGGGGAGCACCCAAAACCACCCCTAAAATGGTGTGGTGGTTCACCCAAAAGCTCATGTCATGACGAAAAAATTTACTTTGCCAAGCTGCCCTGGCATCTGAACCATGAAAATGGTGACTACTTGGGGACCCGCCACAAAAAAAAATCAAGTTCCTAACCCCCACAGAACCCGAGATACGCCCTGTCAAAAATGTCCAAAACTACCTTTTCGGTCATATCTCCATGACCCTGGGGCCTAGAAACTGGGTTGAACTTCCTAGGGTCATTTCTGGGGGCCCTCTTTCACAGGGAGCCATCCGTTTTCAAATGGTACATTTTCAACAAATTTACACATTTTCAGTCTGAGTTCGTTGGCCCAGGGGTCGTGGAGATACAGGTACGATAAGAGACCACACCCTTCCCTATGGCAAATCCCATTATAAAAACACCATCGGGGTAAGGCTCGGCCAATGGCGGTCGTGGGTCGTACTCGAAGGAACCCATTTTCTTTAGCTAAGACTGTTGTGCATCTAAAGAGAGTACTAGCGAGTTTGTTGGCCCAGGAGTTGTGGACTCATGAGGTACGACAGGAGGACCCCCCCACCCCGAATCACATTTCCTATAGCAAAATACATACAAAAAATGTCTATTATATATAAGACTTGAAATGTGCACATTTTGTAGTGTATTTATGCAACAGAAGCACTAATTTAAGTCCATTCCAAGTGTTTTGTGATCACAGTATCAGCCTGAGTGTATCGGAGCATAGTTTTGCACCAAAAGCAAGCAGAGGCGAAAAAAAGCACTATATACCCTATTCTTTACAATATCACTTTGCAGTGCAAATTTGAGGAACGCAACCACTTAGCAACTTGCAAATTGTTACTGCAATTTAAAGGCCTGTAGTGTTAGACTGGTAGTCCCTAACTGATTCAAGTGTTTTTGGAATGATTCCTGTAAAGACTGATTTATAAGAAAAAAGAGAGATTGACAAACAGCATTTTGCTTTATATGCAGAAACGGGCAACTACAAGAGGGTGTCAAACAAGCTGTGAATGTCCTAGGAGGCTACAGAGTACCTCTGGGTATGAATCCAGATGCTCGCAGTACCTGTTCTTAGATGACCTAAACCACTGTATCGCTGTATAACTGTATACCCTATAAATATCACTTTTTATTGTGTATTTGAGGAACACAACCAATTACAATCTTCATTTGAATTGCTGTGCTATCAGAATATCAGTGTATAACTTTGCTGGGTATTGCAGTGTATGCTGGGTATCAAAAGGCCTTCAATTTTACAAAAGGCTGTCAATTTAAAAAAGGCCGTCAAAAAGTTACAAACAAATAGGTGTGCTAACCCAATACTTGTCTTTTTAATTCTGTGCATCCAAATACTTGTAGTTAAAAGTTTTAAAAATTAAGCCTACTGTTTGTTGTTCTGTCCTAAACCAGCAGTTTGTCACCCAGATTTATTAAATAAACAGGGGGTGTCATCAAATTAGTCTCCATTTTATTGTAACTGAGGTACCTTTCAGTTGAGTGAAAAGATAAGGGAAATGTTGACTAATACAATACAATAGGATTTATTTGAAGTTGTTCTGATAAACCCCTACGCCTCACTATATATTGATGGACATTACATAAGCAAATGAGATGTCCTTTTTTTTTTTTTTTTGGTATACCATGTTCCTAAATGTTTTCTGGGAGAGTAAAAAATACATTAACTTTGATTCATGTACTAAGGGTCACTCTTAAATGAATTAACGGTCCAGTTTATGGTAAACTGTGCATGCATGACTTAGAAACTTGGCTGTCAGCTAAGCAGAATATCTCAAAAACTGGCCTGAATTCGAAAATGCAGAATTCGGGACGTTATCTAAAAACCAGAGCAGCCCAGAAATTGGGATGTTATCAGAGCGGCCCAGAATTTGGGACGTTATCTAAAAACCAAAGCAACCCAGAATTTGGGACGTAAATGAAAACAGGGGCAGTCTATATGTACAACTGTGATTACAATAGAGATAAACTAATGCATCCTCTAACAAAACTGCAATAGTGTACACATTTTATATTAAAATATATCGCAAAACCGATTATAGATATCTGCTACTTGAAAGAAAAAAGTACACCACCACAGAAAGCCAATACTTACATTCGTGCATAACATGATAATTCATATAAAGTAATCACCCATAGTTTGTTATATCAGTACAGCGTAATACCACATTATATTTGAATGGTAAGGTGGTGGAAAGCAGATCACTGTCTCTCTGATCACAATGTTAAAAATGCCTGCAAGCTTTTCCACTCATGTGACAGAAATGGACCAATCAAAACGCGAGACTGTTATGCTGTTCCATCCCAAACAGCCGGATCTGCGTCACACCTCTTTTTAAGGACACGTCTTTCTTTTAAAGACAACAAAATCAACAGCAAACGCTAGAAGGAAAAACAGGAAGAAAAACGACTTAAATCCACCGTTTGACGATAAAAAACAAAGTAAGTTGCATTTTTAATTTCAGTTTAGTTGTTTTTGTGTCGCTCGGGTGCGGCAGACCCAGACTTTGTTTATAAAATGAACACGGCATGGCGGGGATCAACAAGACCGATTCAATTTCCTTTGAACTCAGCCCTGTGACAAACAGCCTCTGCCTGCTGCTGTATTACTGTCAGCCACAGTGTTTCCAGCGCGGTCAATGCTTTCTGCACCAGCACAGGTACATGATGTTATCGATATAGCTACACTGAAAGTTACACCATAGCCTTTCAACACCATAAGATTGTATTTTATTTTTATAAACTAATTCATTGGCGTTTCCGCATGGTATAGGGATTTTGTACTAGCACAGGCATGTGACTAAACTACGATAAATCCACCATATAGACGCAAGATAAACAATAATGTGATATCTTGTAACAATTGTAAGTCGCCCTGGATAAGGGAGTCAGCTAAGCAATAAATAATAATAATAATATGTTATAGCAATCTGTACCACGTGTTGTTTTGTGTCGCTGTTCCTTGTTTTGTCTGTCCTGAGTGATCGAGTCGTTGCCCCAGTGTGCTTGTGAATGCTGTGCAATCGTGTTGTGGTTTTTATTGTCACTTTGTCATTGTTTGAAATCCTATCACATTGAAAATAAATGCACAGTGGAGTCTTTTACTTAAATGCTTGTGAATAAATTATCTGATTGTCGTTGTGACTTCATTTCTGAACAAGAAGCATAGTTGTTACATTACAATTCAATAATATCAAATTCGAGATTCTGTTTTATTGCTGATTTCTGCTGCAAAACGAGTCCCTTTCCTGTCTAAGAAACTGCATCTTCTCTCTTTGATTTCCACGTTCCAGCTCTCTCTCTCTCTCTCTCTCTCTCTCTCAAGTTCAAAGTGCTTTATTGGCATGACTTATTTTCCACAGTGTTGCCAAAGCAATTACATATATATTATGAACAGATGCTCATATATATATATATATATATATATATATATATATATATATATATATATATATATATATATATATATATATATTGTATGTACAAGCAAGGAACCATGGTAACAAAATAATAATAAATAAAATAGAAGATAAATAATAATAATAATAATAATAATAATAATAATAATAATAATAATAATAATACAGAAATTAAGATAAATATTGAAACTATTAAATTGTGCCATGTCACTGCGTGCCCCTCAGGTTGTCTGAAAACAGGATATTTTTGTTGTATTTTATTGAAGAATGACTCTCTGATATTGCTGTATTTTATACAGTGTAGGAGAAAGTTCATCTCATTTTCCACCTCTCCTGTCTCGCAGTGACCACAGAGCCGATCTTCTTTGGGCAGCCAGGTCTGCCTGTCTCTATGGCCAGGCTGTGGTCACTGAGCCTGTACTTGGTCAGGATCTGTCTCTGCTTCGTATCTCTGACAGTGGAGAGATACTCTGCTAGGCTGTAGTTTCTTTTTAGGGCCCGATAGCAATCAAGTTTATTTTGGGATTTTATTTCTGTGTCCCAGTGTTCCAGATAGGAATTTTTGGTTTGTTTTATAATTTGGTTTTCTCTGATTGGGGGCTGGTAAGCAGTGCTGACCTGAAGCTGGTTGGAGTTAGTATTGAGGGGGTCAGTGTGATGAGCTTCAAAGCCAGCTGGCATAGGGGACTCTTTTCAGGGCTGAGCTCTTGGGTCTGGAGGGCCTTGTACTGGAGTGAGTCAGGTTCACTTTTTCAAGGTGCAACCAGAATTTGAGTGCTTTTCTTTATATTAATAAGAGCTGGGTATCGGCCTAATTCTGCCCTGCATGCGTGGTTTGGTGTATTTCTTTGCACCTTCAGTGTATTCTTGTATAGTTCAGCATGCAGGGTCTCGATTGGGTGTTTGTCCCATTTAGTGTAGTCACTGTCAATTAATTTTAGCCAGATTTTGACAGGTATGTTGATTTTATAGAATCTTCTTTTGATGGCACAAAAAGCTCTGAGTGCTTTTTCTTTTAGTGCATTCACTGTCAGGTTAAAACTGCCTGGCGCACTGATGGTCAGACCCATGTAAGTGTAGCTGGTGGTGTGCTCTAGGGTGGTGTTGCCGAGTGTAAAGTGATATCTGTTTCCCTGAGATCTGGCCTTTTTTTGAAAAATCATTATATTGGTCTGTCACAAAGACGGCCGACAGTGGGTGACGTCAGACTAGAAACAGGAAGTAATACACAACAGACAGTGAGGTTGGTGAAGCTGAGCACTTGGTTGTGCTCAGCATTTAATAAACAAAATAAAAGAACACAAAAACAGCACACGGCACATTCGCCAAAATAAACAGACAAACAAAACGGACTATCACTAAACAAAACGGTGCACGGAGACAAACAAACACGTGCGCATAAAACACTTATTATTATACTTTTACTATTTTATTTTCTCTCCTTCTCCACACCCGCTTCTCCACTCTCAAACACCCAACCCCGAAAGTGAGTGAATCGTGCATCTATATATACTGTTGTGCTGGGATTCAATTACTAATTAATTATTCACTTGAATCCCAGCACGTGAATTAATTACGGCAACCTCGTCGCTCACATATTAAATACTTTAAATGCATCGCAGTGATGTGCAATCCCGCGCCTAAATACAATTACATCTTAAATACACGCGGAAACACACACCCGCTTATATCCCGTGTACCAATGACTATACACCAACATTTACACACGCAACATGCAACATATAACACAAACTACGCACAAGGGCGTGGCCACATTGCCACATATACCCCCTTGTGCAGCACACATGGCCTCAACGGCCACCTCCCCTTAAAGACCCAGCAGTCCAGGACAAAGTCTCGGCTGGGAAGGGAGGCTTCAGTGGGCCCATGGCTGGCAATGCTGTCAGCACCCCTGCCGGTAGTGGCACGGCTGACAGCATGCTGGTCCATTCCTGCAGCGAAATTGCTGCGGGGATGCTGGTCTCCTGACCTCTCCCCTTTCTTCAGAGCGGTAGCTCCCTCCTGTGGGGCTCCGCCACAAGAACTCCTGCAGCGAAACTGCTGCTGGGGAAAGTGGTCTCCTGACCTCTCCCCTGTCTTTGTAGCCGGTAGCTCCCTTTCTGGGGCTCCGCCCCGCATCTCCTGTGGTGGAGGTGGAAGCAGCAAGTAGTCCTTCCATGTTGGGAAGGCGGAACCAGCAGGTATTCACCCTCTGCTGGTGGAGGTGGGAGGGGCAAGCAGTCCTCCCACGACAATGAAGGCGGAACCAGCAGGTATTCACCCTCTGCTGGTGGAGGTGGGAGGGGCAAGCAGTCCTCCCACAACGGTGGAGGCGGAACCAGCAGGTACTCACCCTCTGCTGGTGGAGGTGGGAGGGGCAAGCAGTCCTCCCACAACGGTGGAGGCGGAACCAGCAGGTACTCACCCTCTGCTGGTGGAGGTGGGAGGGGCAAGCAGTCCTCCCACAACGGTGGAGGCGGAACCAGCAGGTACTCACCCTCTGCTGGTGGAGGAGGCAGAGGCAGCTCCTGCTGCTCTGCTCCTGGTGGAAGCGGTTGAGGTGGTGGAGGCAGAGGCAGCTCCTGCTGCTCTGCTCCTGGTGGTGGTGGAGGCAGAGGCAGCTCCTGCTGCTCTGCTCCTGGTGGTGGCGGAGGCAGAGGCAGCTCCTGCTGCTCTGCTCCTGGTGGTGGCGGAGGCAGAGGCAGCTCCTGCTCCTCTGCTCCTGGTGGAGGAAGCGGTGGAGGTGGGAGCAGCGTGTAGTCTCCTGGCGATGGAGGTGCGAGCAGCGCGTAGTCTCCTGGCTGATGGAGGTGCGAGCAGCGGTGGTCTCCTACTGTTGCAGGGGACTGGTGCGGCTCCGCCTCTTGCAGGGGACTGGTGCGGCTCTCCCGCCTTGCAGGGGACTGTGGTGGAGGCAGAGGCAGCTCCTGTTCCTCTCCTCGGGTGGTGACGGTGGGGAAGTGATACCAGCAGACGCTCACACTCTGCTGGTGGATGGGAACCCAGCAGGCATTCACCCTCTGCTGGGGACACGGGACAGCAGGCATTCTTCCTCTGCTGGTGGACACGGGACAGCAGGCATTCTTCCTCTGCTGGTGGAGGTGGAACCAGCAGGCATTCTCCTCTGCTGGCAGCTTGGGTCCTAGGGCTGTGGAAGCCCCGACTTCCCTCTCTTTGGGCTGTGGACGCACCGACTCCTCCCTTTTGGGCTGTGGACGCACCGACTCCTCCCTTTTGGGCTGTGGACGCACCGACTCCTCCCTTTGGGCTGTGGACGCACCGACTCCCCTCTTGGGCTGTGGACGCACCGGCTCCGCCCACTCAGGCGTAGGGACGCTCGGGCTCCTCCCACTCAGGCGTAGGGACGCTCGGGCTCCTCCCACTCAGGCGTAGGGACGCTCGGGCTCCTCCCACTCAGGCGTAGGGACGCTCGGGCTCCTCCCACTCAGGCGTAGGGACGCTCGGGCTCCTCCCACTCAGGCGTAGGGACGCTCGGGCTCCTCCCACTCAGGCGTAGGGACGCTCGGGCTCCTCCCGCTTGGGCTGTGGACGCCAGGCTCCTCCCGCTTGGGCTGTGGACGCCAGGCTCCTCCCAATCTCTAGGAAGGTGCAGCTGGCCATGAATCCTCCTGCTGGAGATCCTGCTACCTGGGCTGCTGTTTCACTTATAGCTGCCTCCAGGTAGCTGAGGACCAACTCCACACCTTCCTCCAGGGAGTTTGGGGTGTGTTCCCCTCATACGCCTCCCATCTCTCCCTGTCCATCAGCCACAGGATCCGGATGGCTATGGGCATAGACTGGGCCTCCAGCCCAGCATTTTCCAGGACCCAGTCCCGCAGTTTGATGGCGCCTTCTGCCATTGTCATTTTTTTTTTTTTTTCCCGCTTTTTTTAAACAACAAATTGCGGTTCCTGCTCTGGTCTGCGCCTAGGAGGCGCTGGTAGTCCCTCTTCTGACACCACGTGTCACAAAGACGGCCGACAGTGGGTGACGCCAGACCAGAAACAGGAAGTAATACACAACAGACAGTGAGGTTGGTGAAGCTGAGCACTTGGTTGTGCTCAGCATTTAATAAACAAAATAAAAGAACACAAAACAGCACACGCACATTCGCCAAAATAAACAGACAAACAAAACGGACTATCACTAAACAAAACGGTGCACGGAGACAAACAAACACGGTGCGCATAAAACACTTATTATTATACTTTTACTATTTTATTTTCTCTCCTTCTCCACACCCGCTCTCCACTCTCAAACACCCAACCCCGAAAGTGAGTGAATCGTGCATCTATATATACTGTTGTGCTGGGATTCAATTACTAATTAATTATTCACTTGAATCCCAGCACGTGAATTAATTACGCGGCAACCTCGTGCTCACATATTAAATACTTTAAATGCACGTGCAGTGATGTGCAATCCCGTGCCTAAATACAATTACATCTTAAATACACGTGAAACACACACCCGCTTATATCCCGTGTACCAATGACTATACACCAACATTTACACACGCAACATGCAACATATAACACAAACTACGACAAGGGCGGCCACATTGCCACAT
>CM060296.1:6375014-6444655 GCA_030684275.1 Acipenser oxyrinchus oxyrinchus | reverse complement strand
ACTTTGCCACAAGGAGGAATAAAACTGGGTGAGGAACAGCCAAACTCAGCTAACAAGGTGAGGTTGCTGAAGACTGTTTACTGTCAAAAGTCATACACCATGGCAAGACTGAGCACAGCAACAAGACACAAGGTAGTTATACTGCATCAGCAAGGTATCTCCCAGGCAGAAATTTCAAGGCAGACAGGGGTTTCCAGATGTGCTGTCCAAGCTCTTTTGAAGAAGCACAAAGAAACGGGCAACGTTGAGGACCGTGAGACGCAGTGGTCGGCCAAGGAAACTTACTGCAGCAGATGAAAGACACATCATGCTTACTTCCTTCGCAATCGGAAGATGTCCAGCAGTGCCATCAGCTCAGAACTGGCAGAAAACAGTGGGACCCTGGTACACCCATCTACTTTCCGGAGAAGTCTGGTCAGAAGTGGCCTTCATGGAAGACTTAGGCCAAAAAGCCATACCTCCGGCGTGGAAACAAGGCCAAGCGACTCAACTATGCACGAAAATACAGGAACTGGGGTGCAGAAAATGGCAGCAGGTGCTCTGGACTGATGAGTCAAAATTTGAAATATTTGGCTGTAGCAGAAGGCAGTTTGTTTGCCGAAGGGCTGGAGAGCGTACACGAATGAGTGTCTGCAGGCAACAGTGAAGCATGGTGGAGGTTCCTTGCAAGTTTGGGGCTGCATTTCTGCAAATGGAGTTGGGGATTTGGTCAGAATTAATGGTCTCCTCAATGCTGAGAAGTACAGGCAGATACTTATCCATCATGCAATACCATCAGGGAGGCATCTGACTGGCCCCAAATTTATTTTGCAGCATGACAACGACCCCAAACATACAGCGAAAGTCATTAAGAACCATCTTCAGTGTAAAGAAGAACAAGGAGTCCTGGAAGTGATGGTATGGCCCCACAGAGCCCTGATCTCAACATCATCGAGTCTGTCTGGGATTACATGAAGAGAGAGAAGCAACTGAGGCTGCCTAAATCCACAGAAGAACTGTGGTTAGTTCTCCAAGATGTTTGGGCCAACCTACCTGCCGAGTTCCTTCAAAACTGTGTGCAAGTGTACCTAGAAGAATTGATGCTTGATACTGTTTTGAAGGCAAAGGGTGGTCACACCAAATATGGATTTGATTTAGATTTTTCTTCTGTTCACTCACTTTGCATTTAGTTAATTGATAAATATAATCTATTAACATGTCTATTTTTGAAAGCATTCTTACTTTACAGCATTTTTTCACACCTGCCTAAAACTTTTGCACAGTACTGTATATATATATTGTAAGGCAGCGGGTTGTGTGAGACAGCAGGGAGGGGGTTAAAACCTCCCTGAAGAAAAGATGGCACCTTTTGTTTAATTGTTTTGTGATTCTGTTAATTAGTTTTGTTAATTGTTTTATTGTTTAATTTAATTGTTTTATTTAATTATCCCCTGCACCTGGTAGCTATTGTTAAATTGGGACCAGGTGCAGGGTATTTAAGAGGAGCAGTCAGAATGCTCAGGGCTGCTGAGTAGAAGGAGGCAGGAGGGGTGCTCTGTCTCCGAGTAGCCAAGGTGAATAAAAGTAAGTGCTGTATGAAACCTGTGTTTGTGTAAGGACGGGAAAACAGCTTAGCTGTCCCGTGTTAGTCAGGGGTTCCTGAAAGTTGAGTTAGTGCTCCAGAAGAGCTAGGTGTTTATTTTGTGTTTATTTTGTGTTTGTTTTGTGTGCATTAAAAAATAGCGCAACCGCGCTTAAAATCGAGTTCTGTGTTTCTGGGTCGATTTTTAAAGGGCACGAACCTGTGAGTGGTGCGGTCTTTACATATATATATATATATATATATATATATATATATATATATATATATATATATATATATATATATTCAGTGTCTTTAGTACTGTACTGTGGTTTATAATAACAAACCCCACAGAATTGTAGTGTTGTTCATAGAATAACCACTAGGAGCGATCCTCAAATTACAGTAAGCCAGACTGGCCGACTTCCCGACCCTGGGAAAGAACTGTCAGACCAGCCCGTCCAAACAACTCTGTTCTCGCTACTTAGCAGGGCGGGAGGGAGATTTACAACCAAGAATCACTCGGCTGAATCTATCTTTCCCATTACTCCCCCTCCCGTTTTGATGGTTTTTCCCGCACGATGTACCATGTGGTACATGAAGGGCTGCAATGCCAGATAGCACCGAGTTATCCGGGCATTCCGCCCTTCGTTGTGCTTAACCACTTGAGTGGGGCGTAGTCTGTGACCAGATCAAATGAGTGTCCCAGCAGGTAGTATCGTAAGGAGTGAGTAGCCCATTTAATGGCCAAACTCCTTTTCGACTACGGAGTAGTTGCGCTCCCGAGGAAGCATCTTTTTACTGAGATACAGTATCGTGTGTTATACTCCATCTACCTTTTGGGACAAGACAGCACCCAAACCTGCATTAGTGTGGAGGATGAATCGCTTGATGAAATTTTGGAGCACTCTTTTCCTGAGGTCGACTAACCACTGTGGCATACTCGTGGATAAAGAGGTGATAATAACTAGCTAATCCCAGTAGTGACCTCACCAGAGTCTTGGTTTTGGGGATCACTGTGTCGACCAAAGCCTGGATTTTGGTTACCATGGGTTTCACCTTTTCATTTCCCATTAAAAATCCCAAATATTGAGTTTCTGTCTTGGCAAACGCACATTTTCTCAAGTTAGCTGTCAGCCAGGCTACCCTTAGAGACTGCAGGATGGCTGTGACCGTAGCCAAATGCTCTCGCCAGGTGGAGCTGTAAACCACCCCACCCTCTCTCAACAGATAGAGGATGCCGTGAGGCTGTCGGTCAGACAAGAGCTTGAAGGAGGAGAACCCTATCGAACTCTGCGGCACCTCTCTCACTGCGAAAAGGAGGTAGGGAAAGCGATGCCCATAGTTTTTGCTCTTGCGTTACAAAACGTCTCAGCATCTGCTTCAAGGTCCGATTAAAGTGTTCCACCAAACCCTCTGTCTGTGGATGATAAAGAGATGTCCTGATGGGACGTATTTTTAATATTTTATATACCTGCTGTAACGTGTTAGACAAAAAGTTGGTCCCTTGAGCAGTCAAAATCTCCTTGGGAATCCCTACTCTCGACATAATCTGTACTAACTCTGTGGCTATTGCAGCTGCACTAGTGGACCTCAATGGAACTGCCTCCGGTATCACGTTGCTTAATCTACCACCACTAATATATGTGTAAACCCAGAGTCAGAAGGTAGCAAAGGGCCCACTATGTCCATTGCAATGCGCTCAAAAGGAGTGGAAATAATCGGCATTGAAACCAAAGGGGCGGCGCTACTCGCTGGCAGTCTGGGCATGTGGCTACATATTTCAACACATCAGTATGAAGACAGACCCAATAGAATCGAGCCAATATCCACTCCCTTGTCTTGTCAGCTCCGAGGTGTCCCACAAAAGGGATATCATGCGCCAGCCTCATGACCTCGGTCCGACAAGATGGGGGAACCGATAATTGTGTTACAGGCTGTCCTGTGCCCGTGGCTAGATTTACCCTATATAGTAATTGCCCCTTGATACTGAAGTGTGGATATACTAGCACCCCAGCGCCATCAACATCCTTACCTTCAACAGACCGGACCTGCCCCCAAGTGTGCACTAGTGACGGGTCATTATGTTGGTCCCAAACTATGTCCGTGCTTGAGAACCACATGTCCGGTATATTGGGACATTTTTCATTAGTTCTAGAATCATGATAAAATGTACAAGTCAAATCCTCCAGTCGGTTGCCCAGTAAGGAAGGTATTTATTTTCAATGCTAAACTCTGAAACTCATTTCTCACACTGAGTTATTGATTTCTCCTAACTCGTCCATCAGTTTCCTTTGCATATTTCCACTCAGGCACTGACTGCGTTGACAGAGTTAAAATGACAGCAGAGAAGCTCTTGTGACGTGTGCACGTCACCACCCACTTTCTTACACAGAGTGCAAGAGAGCTGAAGAGCATTTTGACCATTTAAAATGCATGCTCTCAAGAGTGATACACAAAACAGTAAATTACACAGGGATTCATAATGCAAGGTAATGTTTTTTTTTCTGAATGAATATAGTCCTTAGGGTTTGTCTCTAGTGTGAATTCGCTGATGTGTTTTCAGAGTCCCTGACTGAGTGAAGCTCTTTCCACAGTCAGAGCAGGAATACGGTTTCTCTCCTGTATGAATTCGCTGGTGTGTTTTCAGGTTTGATAACACTTTGAAACTCTTTCCACAGTCAGAGCAGCAATACAGTTCATCTCCAGTGTGAATTCGCTGGTGTGTTTTCAGGGATTGTGTGCGACTGAAACTCTTCCCACAGTCAGAGCAGCGATACGGTTTCTCTCCTGTGTGAATTCGCTGATGTGTTTTCAGAGTCCCTGACTGAGTGAAGCTCTTTCCACAGTCAGAGCAGGAATACGGTTTCTCTCCTGTATGAATTCGCTGGTGTGTTTTCAGGTTTGATAACACTTTGAAACTCTTTCCACAGTCAGAGCAGCAATACAGTTCATCTCCAGTGTGAATTCGCTGGTGTGTTTTCAGGGATTGTGTGCGACTGAAACTCTTCCCACAGTCAGAGCAGCGATACGGTTTCTCTCCTGTGTGAATTCGCTGGTGTATTTTCAGAGCTCCTGATTGACTGAAACTCTTCCCACAGTCAGAGCAGCAATACGGTTTCTCTCCTGTGTGAATTCGCTGGTGTGTTTTCAGGGATTCTGTGTGACTGAAACTCTTCCCACAGTCAGAGCAGCGATACGGTTTCTCTCCTCTGTGAATTCGCTGATGTAAAACAAAGTGTCCAGACTGAATGAAACTCTTCCCACAGTCAGAGCAGTGATACGGTTTCTCTCCTGTATGAATTCTCTGGTGTGTTTTCAGTTTTCCTGATTCTCTGAAACTCTTCTCACAGTCAGAGCAGCAATACGGTTTCTCTCCTGTATGAATTCGCTGGTGTGTTTTCAGTTTTCCTAACTGGGTGAAACCTTTCCCACAGTCAGGATATTCTCCACCGCCTGCCCTCACTTTAGCTGCTGGACTGGAACCTGGAAAATATGAACAGGAAAGAAAGTAAGAGGGACTGCTTGTAAGCTTCGGGCATGTGGCTTGGTGGTGGAGTGGATTAAAGCATGTGAATTTCAGCTGTGAGGGTTGGCTCTGGGTTACACCAGTTTAAAAACGTAAAGTTAAACTTAAAGCCTTCACTTTATGTGTAAAAGCCTTAAAAGCGTGGAAAAAAAAAAAAAAAAAGGACTTGTTGATGAGGTCGTTAATGAACACATTTCTTGTTAAATCGCAGGTCACCTACATCAATTTCTGTCTCAACGACTAGATAAGGGGAACTCGTTAATTAAAATAATGTTAATGCTGTTTTTTGGGCTGGGGGGTTGAAGTGCCATTGGTGTTTGTAGTTGTTAGTTATTATACATGTATCCCATGTATGTAACACTTCCTTATATATTTATTAAGCTTTTAAAATGATGATTGAACTCCCTTACCCAACAAACAATGTGTTTATAATTAATTGTTCGGTGAATTCCTCTAATCATGCATTTTCTCTGGTACTCTTTGCTCACCTCCGCGATAAATGAACTCAACATCATTAGATGGCAGCCACCGAATAGTCACAATATTATAAGAACATTGAATATGCATACAAACATGTGAAGGTGAAAGTGTACATGAAGTGGGGGGGGGGGGTCTGACAACATTACAAATCTGTTTAGGCAAAATCCACGTGAATGATCTCGATCACATTGCTAGTGGATCTGCGTGTCCTCTTACGCCTGTTCTTTGTTCTTGTGTGGATTAGACACAGGTGTTAAAAGCCAAGAAAATCCACAATCCCCTTAGGAAACTTTATTGTAATATCTAATATGCCATTTTCTATATCAAGATCTCATTATTTACTATTAGGTTTCTATTTGTATAATTCAAATAGAATCTACAGTAGAGGTCAGCTGTCCTGTAATGTACGTACGCAGAGTTCAGATAGGCTACAGCTGCATTGATCATGTGTCCCGTAAGGTTACACATGATTAAAACAAGTTAATAAATCTCATTCATAACCACAAGTAGAGAAAAGGCTAAAATATTTTCATAACTGCAAATATTGGATTCTTGAGGTAGTCTGTAAGAAATGAACTCTGGTCCTGCATGCTCTCTCTCTCTCTGTATCATCGGTGTCACAGCTGCGGTCTGTTAAATTTCTGTTTCAAGGTGAGTTATACTGTATACTCTTTTGTTAAATAAAACCCTCATTTTTCAAGTGCAAATCAACTCCTGAAAACTATGACAATTAACTTTGCTTTTAAATTCCCACACAAACAAAACAAATATTTGCAAGAAGCACTGCTCGTTAAGAAGCACTGCTCGTTAAGATATTAACATTTTGTAATATCATTTCTGAAATCACATAAGCACTATTTAATGACTAACGCATAACAAATGCTGGAAAATGCCAAAATCAATACTACATACCGATTTGTTCACGCTGAGGTTATCATTTCCAACCTTTTGAAAATCCTGCCCTATATGGCGGCCGAACCACGTGACTATTTGTGGACACCAGTCTGGTTGTCCAGCCATAGGCATCTACTTACGTATGCATTTTCATAACTCTGTGATGTTGTTTGGGAAGAAAAAAAATAATAATAATAATAATAATAATGATAATAATAAACACAGCAATAACAATAGGCTTCCCCAGCCTTTGGCTTGAAAGCTTAATAATATACAGCCAGAAAAACACGCAGTTTATTGTATACAGTTACAAAGACTTGTAAATGCATCAGTAATCTACACCTACCACCAAATTTTAGCATCACCTAGAAATTTATGATTGAGACCATTTAAAAAAAAAAAACAACCTTTACAATTTGACATTTCGAAATCTAACATGAAATACTGTGCTGCTATTCTGGCTCCCGGTAGACTTTTTCAATATACATTTTGTAGTTTCTTTGATGACATGAATCTAACTAAAAAGGTCTAAATTATTTCCATATATTTTTTATTCAAGGAGATGCAAAACGTTTGTCCATAGCTGTAGAGCCCTGTCTAATCCAGCCCCTCTACAAACCAGCATTCTAATTCAGTATGATTTTGGGGTCCCGATCAAATCCCTATTGAAATGAATGGTGTGATCCCCTCTACAATCCAGACCCTGGCTATTCTGGAATCTGTCCCTTCTGCCTGATGTTGTGTATACACTACCATGTCCAGCCGGCACCATTCTGAATTGTGCAGTTGTTGAACAGCAAATACATGTCTAATCGTCCACACAGCGAGCGATCTCTTGAAAGAAAAGCTGAACAAACACCAACTCAAAAGAGCTAACAGTGAGAAACCCTGAATGCAGCAGAAAGCACCTGAATCCTCATGCAGGTACAGTACGAGCACGTGAAGGTCTTTCTATGGGAATGGGTTAAACAGGCTTGTGATAATAACAGGTGAAGAGTTTGCTGAAGCATTATTGTGTTTATTACACTGTGTATGTACAGTAATACAGTTGATTTTAAGTGTTCATATAGTTTAGTCATTTTACCTTTAGGTCAGTATTCAATGTTTTACAGTAACTCTCTAATCTGGCACCACTTTCCAGTCCCAAGCGATGCCGGATTGGACAGGTTTTAAAAGTAAAGCAATCTAACCAATATGCTCCCTCGCTCTCAACCACACTGTGGATTTCATACAATCTAGAATGACAATGTCACAGCTACTGGGAGTCACTCACCTGCTAGACTGCATTCTGAATGGGAGCGCCCGTCTTCCTTTCCACCTCCTTGTGTGCTGTTGGGAGAGCCTTCCTCTCCAGCGCCTTGCTCTCTCACGCAGATTCTCTCCAGCACCACGCTACACTCCGCAGGCGTACAGGCTCCAGATCTGGGATGTTTGGTTTGAAGTCCTCGGATTCTTCCTTCACTGGTTCCATGTTTTCAAACTCTACTTCAGGGGCTCCTGTTTAATACGGACAATTTCCAGCACCTCTTCTTGTTTCACAGGAAGGGTTCTTCTGTCTGGGGATCTCCAATTCATTGTGCTCAGCTTTAATCTCAGAGACCTCTGGCTGACTGCTGTCACATTGCATCCCACAGAGCTCCTGTTTAATGGGGAGGGAAGCCAGCCCAGAGAACTCCACTCTAATGGGGACCAGTTCAAGTTCAGGGAACTCCTCTTTAATCTGGACAGATTCCATCTTCACACGGTCCATGGCAGCACACGGGATTCTGTTTAGTAGCTGCCTGAAAAAGAAAAGTATTTATTTATTTAAATACAGTGCTATTAATCTCCATTGTTTTTTGTATTTATTATCTTGCATGAGGGGGTTCTGTTGAAGGTTAAGGTCAAGAGACAGACAAACTCTGGCATTACAGCAGGAGTGGCTTTACTATAGAAGGAACACAGAATTTCTTGTAATAAGTTTATAATACCATAGGATTTGAACTGTTGAAAAATACACAATTTATTTAACCATTCTATATATTCATTTTAGATGTATTTTTTGCATGCTGTTGTAGGGACTATAGTAGACAATTAGCATTCTTAAAACGATAACCGCGTCCTATTATAATGTACAAACCCGTTTTCAGTATCGCTCCCTGATCTCTAGCTGCCCACTCTCTCGGATTCAAAGAAACAAGTAAACTACAAGACTGCACCTGGAGCCCTCGGCTCTCAGTATTTATCCATCGAGATCAAGGGCCCTGACACTCGGAGAAACACAAGGTAACAGAATGCTGAAACTTGAATTAACCTGTAGGGACTATAGTAGACAGTTAATTAACTTTAATAAAACAATAACTGTGTCCCATTATAATGTACAAGGCCGTTTTCAGTATCACTCTCTGAAAACGATATCAGATTTACACGTTGCAAAGAACCCAAAATAGACCACATTCCAGACTGTTCAAAGTTTATAAATCATGTTTGTTCAAATACCATCTTCTTAGAAAGATGGTATTTATTAAGCATGCCACCAAATAAGTTTGAAAATCACACAAAACAGTTACACATTTAATAGCACATTAAAAGCAGTACAATGAGAACTAAGATTTTAAACAACAATTTGCCAATGAAATATTAGCACATACTGACATTACAACAAGGGCTCGCACAATACCTGAATAGATATTTAAGAGGATTGTTACCTAGCCTGGAAAGCCGTCACTTGAGCGTTCTGTTACCTTGTGCTTCTCCAAGCGTCAGGGCCCTTGATCGCGATGGATAAATACTGAGAGCCGAGGGCTCCAGGTGCAGTCTTGTAGGTTCTTTGAATCCGAGCGAGCAGGTAGCCAGAGATCAGGGAGACTGCTGTAATGTTTACAGTCGGCTTTATACTTTTCAAACAATGGGATCATTTACATTTCCCAACGCATGTTCTGATTGGCTAGTTTGTGCTTAATCTTGATTGTTTGCCACACCCCCACCCCATTTCTTTTGCTTGATGAGTTCATTATCATAATTTAGAAAGGGGAAACTTTTAAAACAAACATAACTTTTGCTAAATCACTCAGATTTTATTCTGAATTCCCGTTATTTTTACCACAAGAAATTACATTTCTTTAGACACCAAATATGTTGGGTTGCGACTTTGGTTAGACATCGCAAACAGCTTTGCTTTCCTTAGGGTTTTTTCTGCCTGCGTTATTCTGTGCTTGTCGGGCAATTTAGGAATAAAAAACGTCTGCATCTTGTAGTGAATTTAAATCAATAATGATGTTAAATTGTTTCAAACCTCTTGTTTTCTTTTAAGCTGATTTAAACTACATTGCCTTACTGTAGACTTTGTGTTAACCTCCCCCCTCACTAGACTAGGTAATTCAAACGCAGAGATGGGTTTGATCAGCCTTTTGTTTCCTGAGTGCCTGGTGTATATGAGGTGTTAGATCGATCGTTATCGCTAGGCAAAGCTAGACAACTTAGGTTAAAGACTTAATTCAATTTAGGTTTTCTGTTACAATGTAAAATATCCACAACATTTGCAATATATTTGTGATGACAGACTATACGATCTACACTTTTCTAATATATTTGTTTCGGTTTAGTTATAGTTACTTTTTATATGTTATATATGTGACTGGGTGGTTAAAAGCAAGTGTTTTTTATATATCGGCCAAAGAATGCAGGACTATCCAGTATCACCATGTTACTCCGAGTTAAAAGAGAGTGCATCAGAACAGTTTCAGCAGAGCGCGAATATCTCTGGATGGAGAAAGACCATAGATGTATGTTGAAGCACCGGTGTGTCGCGACATTTTCTGGGAAACCTGAAAAGAGAAATAGCGGGTGTGTATACTTTCAAGTAATAAAGAGATTATGATTTCGCTTGTATTCTTGATTTAGTCAAATGTGTGTATAGAACATGTTAAATGTGACTGTTGGACAAGAGATGATGTAACACGTGGGAGATGGCAGGCCCTGAATGATAATGTGTATCTGTTTCTTACAGAGGCCGCCACCACCCTCTTGCTCTGTATAAGATTGTTCACCTATCTTTAAAACAAAACCCTATTTCTATCTTTACCTGCTCTATTCATTTGTACCCTTCCCTTGTGTTACCTCTCTCTCCAATTCTTCTTTCTTACTAATTTTGGTGAATAAACCGAGACCCTGAAAAGAACCCCAGACCCCTGTGTGAGTGTGTTCAAAGAAAGAGAACAAACACGACGACCCTGGTAGAGTGGGAGGGCGCGTTACATATAAATAAAACCTCAACGGGCACAAGCCTGGAGTTAAATGAGGGAGCAGTCCAGTCTCTACATGTTAGTGTGTAACCCATGTCTTTTTCGGAATACACCTATGGGGAATACTGCTAATCTTATTACAAAATGCTATACTTATTGGTACTTATTTGAAATACTGAGTATTCTGAATAATAAGGTACTTGCCTGTGCGTAAACGTACTGTTTGTGGTATGTGGTTATACAGGGTGTCTGTCCCGTGAATCATGAACACATTTAATATGAATTCAGCACAACTGCACAAGATTGAAAACACAGAGGTAAGTTTATACATAATAGTCAAATATTACATTCAACACATTGTAAAACACTGATTAACAGTCATTCGTTATTTTTAAGCGATTGGAAAAATAAATTTGCTCAACATTCGTGGGACAGTGTATATTGTGTGTCTGCTGATGTAACAATAAAGGGCTTATCAATGTGTACTTGAACTTTATTTAACACCTCTCATATTACATAATCTGTACAGCACACATGTTTACATTTAAGAAATGATTAAACGGGTTACACAGCAGAGTAATAACACTGCAATATACCTGGGCGTGAACTTCTGTCACTGGGCTATAACAGTTTGAATTATCCCATGTCTTTTATTAAACAATACACCAACAGCTGCTTAATATCAATATTTTATAATGTGATAATTTGTACTGTGATATTCTGAAACAATTGTAAGTCGCCCTGGATAAGGGCGTCAGCTAAGAAATTAATAATAATCATCATCATCATCATCAACGCTGTACATACAAGTTAAATTAAACATTCTCAAACTAAAACTGACACTTTTTTGAGTATATAAGTTTGCACGTCCCAGCTTCATTGTGTTTTTTTAATTTAAATTTGCATTACGAATTTTCTCAAACTCCAGTCACTAATTTACTTAACTCGATTAATCTGACCCAGTATTATTCTTATTTTTGAGCATCTTTATAACACATCACAAAGTCTCATCTAAAATGAAAAAATGAAAACTAAGCATAACAGAGTGCGTAGTGTCTCTTAACCTCCATCCACCTTGTAAAATGGACTCGTCTGCCCTATTTTTTGGGCAGTAGAATCTGTGCTCGCGCACGGAGCAACACGAAAAGCTCCACTTCTGAAACTTCAGCCACTGAGTCTGTGACTCGTCCATAGCTGTAGGATATGTTCTTACTGATTTGGGCTCATGATTTTTTTTTTTTATTTGATTATAGCACATATTGCCTCAAAGCCCCATATTTACTCAGTTAAATATGTAACTGTAGCAGGGCGATTGCCCTGCACTTGCGTATTTAGTGTGGATATAATTTGTATGGGGAAATGGGTTTATTGTGCGTTTGGGAGTTGATTTATTTAATTGAATTATTGTTTTACAGACGGGCGCTCGATTGAGACATGCTGCCTGCTAGGCTTGGTTGAGGGGAAGAGCAGCAAGAGATTGGCTGTGCTGGACCTCAATCAGCAGGTGGGCGGGTCTTGACCGAGTGTCCGTCAGTTTAAAAGCATCCGCGGGAGATGGTTCGGGGCGACTGCAACGCCATGCCAGAGGGGAGCGGCGTGTACTCGGGAGGAGAGGGTCCGCTCTGCAGGAACGACCGCTACGCAACCCTGAGACTGCAAGCGGTGCTTGTGAAGGCAATGCCCAGCCGAGGCTGTATGAAGCAGCACGAGTCGTTGTATGAATACCGGCTCATCAGTAGGTTAGTTAGGGGATTGTGATCCCATGTGATGTATAGCAGGGTTACGTAGTGTCCGGTTCCTGGAGCGGGACGCGTTGTTTTATAAGGTTAGCGCCGCCCTCTGGGGCACCTTTTATTTGTAGTTTTCGTATCTGCGTTTTATTTTGTATTTTTGTACAGCTTGCTGTATGTGTCCTCTGTGTGTTACCATGGCTGGTAACGTCACATGACCACCTTTACTTTCATTTCTGTTTGTATTAATAAATCCTGCGCGCCTGTGCAGGCGTTTCAACTCCACCCCTCAATGTCTCTCTGTGTTGCTTGAACAGCGGTGATCCACGCACGTGACGTAACACCATGTCACAGTAACATATTATATGTACCATGTTTAAGCTGTGTTTTTAAACTTGACTATCATAATATTGTGTTTCAGTAAACTGGTTAATTTATGAAGACACATTGTTCTTGGTTTTCATTATGCTTTTTGCTTTGATCCATGCTTTTTGCTTTGATCCATGCTTTCAGCGGTGGCCATTGCTTTCATACCTCCACTTTTCTAGGTATATTCAAAGATGCGAAACATTTTAGAAATACTTTATTGTTAGCAACATGTTGAATAAAGAGCAGCATGAGGTTCATGATGTTCAATTTAGATTGATCCTATCTCTTGTGGACCAACTTTCATGTTGTTGGAGGTGCCCACATGTGTGAATCCTATAATCACATGTGATCAGCAAGCATTCACATGTTATACCAGCCAACCACATGTGGTTATCGTGTGGATTTACTGAGGGCAATGGAATTTTTATGTAGTCACATGTGAAAACATATGAAAAAGGTGTTATCACATCTGATAACATGTGATAACGTAATGTGGATTTTCCATAAGGGAACAGTAGAGTATTCACTTCCCCATTGCCAGGTAAGACGCTTGCTAATTCCCCTTCAATTTTATGAATATAGCCCTCAATCCAGTAGCTGTACCCTTTCTGTCGTGTGCTTTTAGGAATTGACTCATCATTATTCGCCAGTATATTTTTCTTTCTGCTTTATTGGAGGTACACAAATCATCGATTTACTCCAAGTATCAGGGCTGCGGCAGCCATGACAGTAGCCTCGATTTCAAATCCAACATGGCCGCTGTGTAAATAAAGTCCATTAGAGCCAATGTTTCTTCATCCCTGCTGCACTCTGGCTCATGCTGTGTCTAAATAAAGAAATGTGGCTAAACAGAATAGACAGAAATGTTCCTTTTGGAAGTGAAATCTTCACGCAGAGGTGGCGGTTTGTTATTTCGTCGGGTTATAAACGGCCGTGGTGCCTTTTGTCTCATTTAATTAATTGTTAAGATACTTAATTGTTCCATTTCAATTTAAAGATGACAACAATACTTTTGGGATATGCCTGCCACAAATCAGGTATTTACTGAGTATTTTATGTGAGAGATGCCCTCGGTGCCTCGGTACTTTAGCACCCTCGGAGCTCCGGCACGCTTGGTGCTCGGGACCAGCGGTACTGGGACGCTCCCTGCAGCTGTGCCCTTGGTGCATAGGTGCTCCAGAGCCTCGACACTTCGGTGCTTCGGTGCACAGGCGCTCCCTGCATCAATACCCTCAGTGCCCTCGGTGCTTTGGTGCCTCAAAGCCTCTGTACTTTGTGTTTTGGAGCCTTTGGTGACCCAGAGCCTCAACGTCTCAGTGCTTCTGCGCCCTCAGTGCTTGATCGCTCCCTGCATTAGTACCCTCAGTGCCCCAGAGCATTCAGTGCCTCGGTGCCCCCGGGACTTGATGCATCAGTACTCCCCTAGTGCAGACACATCGCGATGTCGAAGTTCCACCCTTGCACATCCTGCGGAGGGATGCTTCCCCCACAGGACAAACACCTGCTGTGTGTCAAGTGCTTGGGGAAGCAGCACGCCTCCTCCGTCCTCGGAGATGAGACGTTCAACCAGCTCAGCTGAGCCCTCTGCAGCATTGGGAGCCCCGCCTTCCACCCTCCTGCCTTCCAGGCTGTCACAGAGTATACCCTGTGCACAGGCTTCAGCCCACTGAGCTCGCAGCTGCTCACGGAGCAGTAAGAGGGCAAGGCACAGTAGGCAGGCCAAGGGTATCTCGGACCTGAAGAGCCAGATTGCCCAGGTCCTCGAGTACTTGGTCAGGCAGCAGGCTCTTCTTCCTGCTCCTTCCCCAGCTCTGCCTCCAGCACCTGCCCCGGTACTGACCCCACCCTCACCGGCGATCGAGGACTCAGATCGAGACGAGGTGATGAGTGATGAGGACCAGTACGCGATCTTGATCGCGGCTTCCTGGGACGGGGATTCTTTAGAGCAGCAAGAGACAGAGGTCCAGGAAGTGACCCAGGAGACGGGCCCCAGCTCTGAGGTGGCCTGAGAGACTGGTGTTGCCCCTCCATTGAGCTCATGGAGCGAGCCTCCAATTTCCTCCAGGTTCCCTGGAAGGCAGCACCAGAGCAGCACCGTTCAGCCTTTTCCGGTGTTCTGGGATTTTCTGGATGAGGTACAATCTTCCTGGCACTGACCGGCCTCAGCGCTGAGTGTCTCAAAACATGCCACCCTGCTGGCCTCCTTGGAAGGTGCGAGGGCGTTGCGACTAGCACATTTCCAGCTGGTGTATTCCACCATAGTGGCCCTGGTGCAAGCCGCTCCGCTTGGCATCCTGTGATCGGCGCCCTTCCCTGAGGTGGTAGCCTCAGAGCTGCACTTGGTCACCGGTATGCCGCTACAAATTTCAGGCTTCCAAGGGCAGACCCTGGGCAGAAGCCTGGTGGGTCTTGTAGTGGCGCGCAGACAGCTTTGGCTGTCACAGGCCAGGGTCCTGGATGTGAACAAGGCAGCCCTATTAGACGCGCCTGTCTCCCCTGGCCATACCTTCAGGCCAGCGGTGGAGGAGTGTGATAAAGAGAGATGCTGTAAATCTCCCTCCCGATCGGAAAGGGTTCTGGGTAAGGTTGGTTGTGCTTTTCACCATACACGGGTCGACTAGACGGTGGGTGGAAACCGGAAGTCGGCCATCTTGGGGAGAGTGCGTAACTGCAAGTACTCTAAACAACTCCATAGTGATCAGATACGAGTCAGACACCGATTGGATAAACCATGGCAACGGGCTGATTGCAGGGAGGAATTTGGTGGTACAAAGGGGATGCAGTTGCGTGAGTGCACCCCTTTGCACTGAGAACGTAACCTACAGCTAGTGTTTGTTTGTTTATATTACAAAGCCCTGCTTGTAAATATATCTTTTGTTTGAGAATGGGTGTTTTGCATTTTGTGTTTATTTAAAAACACAATGTATTATTATTTCAGACAAATGTATTGTCTGGTGATTTATTTAAATGGGCGATGTTAATGTATTATGATTTGAATGTATTTGGTGTTTAGTTAAACACGCCGTTTTGTTTATTATTGATTTGAATGGATTTTGTTGTGACTGTGTTTTGTTTATTATTGATTTGAATGGATTTTGTTGTGACTGTGTTTTGTTTATTATTGATTTGAATGGATTTTGTTGTGACTGTGTTTTGTTTGTTATTGTGTGGCAGAGTGGATGGGGTTAGAAGCCCATCCACAAAACGTGTGCAGAAGGTGACCATCTCCATATTAATTAGCCACTGGTATATAACCCTGCAGCTTTCCATTCTCAGTGTGGGTGTTCAGAGGAGGAACGTGTGGGGAGTTTAGAGGAGAGAAGCAAAACGAAAGTAAAAACAAAACAATTGCTACGAGTGCTGGAAGCCCCAGCACAATATTTGTTTAGTTGGGGTTATTTTTGTCTGCAAGATTTGTTTTGGTTCAACCTTTTGTTTTCACTCTGCGAGCATTCTTTTTGTTTAAATATTTTATTTATTTTTGTTTAATAAAAATGGCATAACTGTGCTTTTCACCCGAGTACCTGCCTGTTTGTGGTTTCATTTCCCTGGTCTGACATCATCCACCAGCCATCACTGTTACAGGTCCCAATGCAGCAGACAATTCCCATGGAAACACCCTAGACAGCCTCCAAGACAGGCTCCACCCCAGCCTCAGTAGCCCCAGCAGGGCCTCTGAAGGCTTACAGCCTCAGACCCACCTGTACGCACTACTGGCGGAATTGCACCTCAGACTCTTGGGTGCTCACCACCGTACAAACCAGTTCCGCACAGGACCGCCTCCCTTTCGAGGGATCATGGTTCCATTCGTGAGCGACCCTCTACAGGTCTTGGCCCTCAGGCAAGAAGTAAAAGCATTGCTTCTCAAACAAGCCATACGCCTCGTCGAACACACCTCTCAAGAGAAGGGGTTCTACTCGAGGTACTTTCTAGTGCCAAAAAAGGAATGGGGTCTTCACCCCATCCTAGATCTGAGACACCTCAATGGGTTCTTGAGGGAGAGGAGGTTCCAGATGGTCACACATCGCCACATCCTCCAGTCAGTCAGGCCAGGCGAATGTGGACTTAAAGGACGCGTGTTTTCACATCCCTATTCGTCCCGCGCAAAGGAAATACCTCAGTTTCTCCTTTCAGGGAAGCCCTAAGCTGGTGGAGGCAAACCTCTCACCTACGCGAAGGCCATCAGGAGGTGACGACAGACACATCCAACTCAGGTCGGTGTGCAGTCTGGGCAGGCAGAGGAGTCCGCGGGTCCTTGTCGGGTCACTGGCCATCCCTGCACATAAATGCGCTGGAACTGCGAGCGGTTCACCTCAATCTTCAGCACTTCCTCCCAGTGCTCCAGAGGAGACATGTCTTTGTACGCATGGACAACATGTCAGTAGTAGCTTATGTCACTCGCCAGGGAGGACTTCGGTCCCCGGGGTTGCACCGCATAGCCTTTCAACTATTGACCTGGGCAAAGAGGCACTTGCTGTCACTCCGGGCTGTTCATCTCCCGGGAGTGGTGAATTGGGTGGTGGACCTCCTCTCCAGGGAAGGGCCTCATCCATCAGAATGTCGACTCCTCCCTCAGGTGTTAGAGTGCATTTGGGAACAGTTTGGGATGTTCCAAGTCAATCTCTTTGCCACGGCAGAGACGACTCACTGCCCCCTATCATCTCCCTCCACCGCTGTGACGGTCCACTAGGCATTGACGCCCTAGCACATGAGTGGCCCAGAGCGCTTTTATATGCATTCCTGCCGAAACCATTGCTCCCAGCCTTACTAGAGAAAGTTCGGAAAGAAGAGGCAACAGTTCTCCTGGTGGCCCCCAGATGGACCAGGAGAATCTGGTTTGCAAATCTTTGCCAGCTGCTGCAAGGCCATCCCTGGGAGATCCCGCTGCGTGTGGATCTCCTCAGCCAGGTGAGAGGCACTCTCTGGCACCCAGAGCCGGGCAGACTCCAACTATGGGTCTGGCCCCTGAACAGGACCATCTGTCCACTTTAGGGCTCACAAATGCGGTCATCAGTACACTGCAGAATGCTAGGGTCACCTCCACAAGGGTACTGTATGCCTACAAGTGGAGATATTTTCAAGAATGGTGTATGACCACAGGTCATGATCCCATCTATTGCCCTATAGCAACTATTTTACAGTTTCTGCAAGATCCGCTGGAGGCGAGCAGGTCCCCCTCTATGCTGGAAGTGTACCTGGCAGCTATATCTGCATGTCATGTCCCCATTGACTCCATTTCTCCAGGCGCTCATATTCTGGCGACCCGTTTTCTAAAGGGTGCTCGGTGGCTTTGTCCTCCTAGGAAGGACATCCTTTCCAAGTGGAGTCTAGACGTGGTATTGGAGGCTCTCACTCAGTCCCCGTTTGAGCCGATACATTCCATAGAGTTGAAATATCTCTCTATGAAGACAGCCTTTTTGTTACCCATCACCTCCGCTTTTGTTACCCATCACCTCCGCACCTCCGTTAGTGAGCTACACTGTCAGTGCACAGTTCCTGTGTGCGTGTTTGGGATGATGGAAACAGGTGGTTACGGCTTTCCACTTGAATCAATCAGTGGAACTAGAGCCTTTCCATCCCCCTCCCTTTTCTTTGGAGGAGGATCGTTTCGGGCATTGAGGTGTTATGTGGATAGGACAAGAGCATTGCGTCAGTCTGACCAGCTCTTTGTCTGGTGAAAGGACCCTGGGTCAAACCCTCTTGAAGCAGCGACTGTCCCACTGGATTGTGGACACAGTTTCGACTGCATATACTAATACCAGCCTCCCCCCACCTGGGAGGGTGGCCGCGCACTCAACCAGAGGAGTGGCTACGTCATGGGCCCTCTTTAGAGGTGCCTCGTTGACTGATATTTGTACTACGGCTAGCTGGGTTACTCCGCATACATTCACCAGGTTCTACCGTGGTAGATCCCGCTATGCCTTCATTAAGCACAAGGGTCCTTGAGGTTGCACTCTCACACCACCAACACTAGATGGCGGTAGCGAGATGTCCCTCAGATGCTATCCACTCATTCTCCCTCACCACGGCTCTACAATACTTTCCCAATAGTATTGTTGTTGGTCGTCTTCGAATTGAAAGGGAACGATAGGTTACGGATGTAACCCCAGCTCCCTGAAAGAGAAGATGACCGCCAGCCTTGCGAGGTCGCATCACTCACATTCGCGGGTTCGATGCAAAACAGAACGTGATCTCCGCGGAGATCCCGCTAATCCCTCGGTAGGCGGGACCGAGGACGTCACTCCCCGGAAGGGCCTATCATAAAATGCTCAATAAATACCTGACCTGTGGCAGGCTGTGGCAGTGTGACCCCGCCTTGTGCGTATTGTTTGTTTATATGTTGCATGTAGTGTGTTAAATGTTGGTGTATAGTCATTGGCACGGGATATAAATGGGTCTGCGTAGCACGAGTGATAAAATGTATATTTGTATTTAGCCACGAGGGTTGCACATCACTTCACGTGCTGATTAAAATGTAATACTATGTGAGCACGGGGAAGGACACGTAATTAATCCATGTGCAGTTGTACCGAGATTCTAATTGAAAGATTGATTAGCAATCGAGTCTCGGTACAGCTGCATAAAAGACGCACGTTGTCACTCAGTGGGGGTTGGGTGTACAGAGAGGAGGTACGGAGAGATAGAGGAGAAGCAAAAAATAACAATTGCTATTGGTTCAGCACAATACTTGTTTGTCCGTTTCGTCCCGTTTGTGTTTGTTTACTGTTTTGTTGGCCCTTGTGCCCGTTTGTTTTTTGTGTGTGTTTTGTTTAACTCCTTTATTTTTATTATTATTATTTAATAAAGAAACCGAGTGCTTTCGCGTCTCGGTTTTAACCCGCAGCTGCTGTGTGTCTGTGTTTCTGGTCTGTGACGTCACCACTACACAGGCATATTCCAAAAGTATTGCTGTTGGTCGTCTTCTCTTTCAGGGAATCGGGGTTACATCCTTAACCTGTCGTTACCACTGTATCAAACCATTTTTATTTAAAGCAAGACAAACACAAAATTCATTTTTTATAATGGAACAAATAAATAAATAAATAAATAAGAAAAAGATAACTGATTTCATAGAGACCTACTAACTTACATTTCTTTAGCCTGATATGAATCAGTAAAAAATAATAATAATAAAGTCCTAATCTTGGAGTTTACTTTTTATCTAACACTATTTATTTATTTTTATTATTTATTATTTATTTATTTATTAGCAGACGCCCTTATCCAGGGTGATTTACAATCGTAAGCAAATACATTTCAAGTATCACAGTACAAGTAATAATACAATTAAGAGCAAGATAAATACAATGACTTTGGGTCAAGCAAGTACAAGTATGACAAAATACGATTCAATAATACAGCAGATAAGTGTCAATGATAGTTACATCAGGATATGATTAAATACAAAATACTACAGATTGAACACTTGGGAGATTACAGTACTCTGAAGTACAGGATTAAATGCAGTAAAATAGGGGGCAGATAAGAGCAAGTAAAGCGCATTCAAGGAAGGGTGATACTTGTCCAAAGGGAAGTGTTGTTCTACAGGTGCTGTCTGAAGAGGTCTCTATTGACGAGGCGCCTACTGTAGACAGGAGGCTGTGTGGTCCAGTGGTTAAAGAAAGGGGCTTGTAACCAGGAGGTCCCCGGTTCAAATCCCACCTCAGCCACTGACTCATTGTGTGACCCTGAGTAAGTCACTTAACCTCCTTGTGCTCCGTCTTTCGGGTGAGACGTAGTTGTAAGTGACTCTACAGCTGATGGATAGTTCACACACCCTGATCTCTGTAAGTCGCCTTGGATAAAGGCGTCTGCTAAATAAACAAATAATAATAATTACACAAGCTCAGGGGTGTCTCTTTTGTGTTTTTAGCATTTTAAACAGTATAGATTTTTGTGTTTTATGTACGATTATTTTATACTGAATAAATCATTGAAATATGCAGAACAACGTTGATGTCTATCCTCTAATATACTTTATTCCTTCGAATTTAAGACGCCCTCAGATTTAAGACGCAGTCCAAATTCACCACTCTCGTTTTGAGGAAAAAGTAAAACATTAAATAAATATGCATTTACAAACACAACCTCAATTACGCTTTTGTGTCATACAAAACTGACACGAAACAGCGTTACTGTAGATTAACCACAGAGCTTGCTTATTGTGCTGCGCACTGTATAATACTTCAGATGCAATCTCTGCGCTACACACACCACTCACTCACTCACGCCATCACACATCCTGGTACAGCAGCGCGACACAACACTCCACGGCATCAGCCAACATGTAACCCAGCAACCACAACAGCACTGAACTGTTGCTTGGCAGGTCAAAAAATACGGGGGTCTGACCAGCATTTCTGATCTGTCCATGCCTGTAATGTTTGTTAGAAATGCTGAAATTGTAAACGTTTCTCTTGGAATTCCTCAGGAAGCTTGGTTTGTTTTTTCTCAGCATTAAGTCACGTTTGTTCTGCTTGTGTATTCGGGCAGACGCCTTGTTGTCTTTTCTGGGCAGTCAGTCACGTTGCTGTTTGTGTACTCGGGTAGTCACGTCTTTTAGTGGCGATTTTAATACACGATCATTATAACTCAAATTTAAGATGCAGGCTATTTTTGAGAAGCAAAAATGGTTAAAAAAGCGCGCCTTAAATTTGAAGAACATAAGAAAGTTTAAAAATAAGAGGAGGCCATTCAGCCCATCTTGCTCGTTTGGTTGTTAGTAGCTTATTGCTCCCAGAATCTCATCAAGCAGCTTCTTGAAGGATCCCAGGGTGTCAGCTTCAACAACATTACTGGGGAGTTGGTTCCAGACCCTCACAATTCTCTGTGTAAAAAAGTGCCTCCTATTTTCTGTTCTGAATGCCTCTTTATCTAATCTCCATTTGTGACCCCTGGTCCTTGTTTCTTTTTTCAGGTCAAAAAGTCCACTGGGTCTACATTGTCTATACCTTTTAGGATTTTGAATGTTTGAATCAGATCGCCGCTTAGTCTTCTTTGTTCAAGACTGAATAGATTCAGTGCTTTTAGCCTGTCTGCATACGACATGCCTTTTAAACCCGGGATAATTCTGGTTGCTCTTCTTTGCACTCTTTCTAAAGCAGCAATATCCTCTTTGTAACGAGGTGACCAGAACTGAACACAATATTCTAGGTGAGGTCTTACTAATGCATTGTAAAGTTTTAACAATACTTCGCTTGATTTAAATTCAACACTTCTCACAATATATCCAAGCATCTTGTTAGCCTTTTTTATAGCTTCCCCACATTGTCTAGATGAAGACATTTCTGAGTCAACATAAACTCCGAGGTCTTTTTCATAGATTCCTTCTTCAATTTCAGTATCTCCCATATGATATTTATAATGCACATTTTTATTGCCTGCATGCAATACTTTACACTTTTCTCTATTAAATGTGATTTGCCATGTGTCTGCCCAGTTCTGAATGCTGTCTAGATCATTTTGAATGACCTTTGCTGCTGCAACAGGATTATTATTATTATTATTGTTATTATTTATTTCTTAGCAGACGCCCTTATCCAGGGCGACTTAGTCGTAAACAAAAATACATTTCAAGGATCACAGTACAAGTAATAATACAATTAAGAGCAAGATAAATACAATGACTTTGGTTCTAGCAAGTACAAGTGTGACAAAATACAATTCAATAACAGAGCAGATAACAGTGTCAGTGATGGTTACATCAGGATATGATTAAATACAAAATACTACAGATTAAATAACACTTGACAGATTACAGTACTCTGAAGTACAGGATTAAATGCAGTAAAATAGGGAGCAGATAAGAGCAAGTAAAGCATTAAGGAAGAGCGTCCATAGGGAAAGAAAGAGGAGATCTACAGGTGCTGTCTGAAGAGGTGAGTCTTGAGGAGGCGCTGAATGTGGTCAGGGACTGGACAGTCCTGACATCTGTAGGAAGGTCATTCCACCACTGCGGGCGAGAGTGGAGAAGGAGCGGGCTCTGGAGGCAGGGGAGTGTAGAGGAGGTAGAGCCAGTCTTCTAGTGCAGGAGGAGCGGAGAGGTCGAGTGGGGGTGTAGGGAGAGATGAGGGTCTGGAACATGGTAGTTGCTATCTAGCTTCACTTTTCCTGCAATACCTCGTTGGAAACAGTAGGTGGCAGAATAACCCTGATTGCTTGTGGTGGTTTTGAGGTGGTTTTCATGATATGTGTTATATTTTTGAGAAATCAAGAAACAAAAGACTGAGGGTTCAAACTGAAGTTCAACTCTTTATTCATTTTATAATGGCAAATACACTCAGAAATGTAGAATATACACAGTGAGACAGGACTTACTCAATCTATTACATATGTTCTGTTCAGTTTGGTTAAAGTTGTAGCATCATATTAAAATAGAATTACAGTGTGTCTCTTTACTACATTCCTCAACAGATTATCATGAGCTGCAATCTGCTTCATCAGAAACCAGACCCTGTTGGCTGTCCAGTTTGTTTGCATTCCCCAGAGGCAGGTAGTTTAATCTGCAGGCACACAAGCTTCCTCCCTCCTTGAAGCTTTCTGGCCTCTCTTTGTGTCACTCTAGTGTGCACTAAACAGGCACACTGCTGAGACTACCTGCAGCAGCAGGGGGGTATGAATGCCCGCTCTGCTGCAGCTCAGGGAAGCAACACAGGAGTGCAAACAAGGGAGAGAAAAGAGTTTCTTTTCTTTTCCAAGTGGAGTTTTTGTCATACTAGTGCTGATGACATCATACAGGCCTGACTACAGACACACTTTCTTAAATACAGAAAAACTACTTAAATACTTAAAACATTTTTATTTTTAATAGAAAAAAAGCTTAAAAAGTAGGAATAATAAAAATATGAAGTTACCCCATTTCCCCCCTCTGTGCTTCTCCTCTTAACAATGTATCCTGTATTAAAGGACTGCTAACCAAGGGTTAAAATCCATTTTCTTAAAGCTTACTAACCTCAGCAATATTGTCACTGGCCCCTTTGTTTTGCTTGTGTTTTATACTTCAATTTGGAAAGTAGATATTTCATAGTCAGCGTTATAGATACTAACGATTTAAACCAAGCTGCTGCTGTGTCCTCAATCAGACCAAGTGACCTACAGCAAAGGTACCAGGATGCAGCAGTTTATCAGCACGCTGCATTTTAAACAGCTGAGGATCCTGAACTAAAAAAACAAGTGAAGCAGCTTCTGAAAAGACTCCTCAAGGTTGACTGTGAGGAAGTGAGGTGGGGAAGCATGTTAGCGTTGCACTGGGCACTGAAGCCCTTAGGAGAAGCACTGAAGACTGTGCAACTCTATTATGCTTCCCCACCTCGCTTCATTACAATCAGCCTTGAGGAGTCTTCTCAGGAGGCATTTTGCTGGAATAGTTAGTAAGCATGGCAGATAATGCTCTTAGTTGAAACAATAGAGAATCACACAGAACACACACAATAGGATATTAAACAAGCACAATAAAATATCAGAATAATGTATATAATTAAAGATTGCTACATAGCATTTATTTTCTTCTATAGTATTTTGGTGTATTACTCCTATAGTAAAGCTCTGGGTTCTGTGGAGACAGTGGTTCTCAGACTGGGGGTTGGGACCCCTGGGGGTTCACAGGAAGGTTTCAAGCGACCACATCACAAGCAGACCTACCATCCGCAATGGCTGCAGTGCATTGCAGCAGCTCTTTATAGAGAGCAGACATGGCATTGCAAACTCTGTCAGATACAAGACTTCAAGTTGCTTTATTCTTACACAATATAATTCAGATTGAAATAGTTCTATCATTTATTAGGATTTTTTCAGACTAAAGTGACTTTAAAGGGAGTCCCAAATGGAGATAGTTTTAGAACCACTGCTGTACACCCTTTTAGGGGTGTTGTTGATCTTTGAAACAGATAAAGGGAGCTTTTCATAACAGCACAGATCATTCCACTCAGCCCCCATCCTCCCTCAGCACCATCTCCCCACAGTGCTCATAGTAAGGATTGTTGGGCTCCCCAGGGGCCCAGTTAGTGTAGTTTAGGAGCCCCTTATTATCCTTACCAGCAACCCAGTACCAGTTATGATACACAACGGTTCTGTGCAGGCCGATCCAGAATCGCGACGCAGTGCTGTTCCTGACGAGCTCCGACACTCTGTTCTGTGCAGCCAGGCTTGTGAGGCTCACTAGGTCAGTGTAGTGATCCCTGCAGTACTGCCAAGCCTCCGGCCAGACCATACTGTGAGAGATCAGGTGGAGATCCTCAGGGACTGGAGTGCCTGGTGATGATAATAATAATAATAATAATAATAATAATAATAATAATAATAATAATAATAATAATAATAATAATATTCTTTTATACGTGTGCTATTCATGTGCCAGTCATGAGTGTTGGGTAGTTATGCTGCACTGAGATTCTGGTGATAATGATTGTGTTGTAGGGAACTGTGATGGAAATATAATGAGTTCTGGTTGTAAATCTCCCTCTCGGCCTGTGAGGGTACAAGGTAGCGAAAGGGAAAGGCTTTGGACAGGTTGGCCTGACAGTTCATTCCCTGGGTCAGGGGGTCAGTCAGCCTGGAAAAAGGCGAGACTCCGGTGCAGGAACGTATTGACCTGGAAGGTAAACGAGGTAGCAGCTGCAGGCAATAGAGTCAGCTGCAATTACCAAGGGGTCATGCATAAACGCATAAAAGGGGCCGGAGAATTGTAAATCTTTTCCTTCGCTTGGGTTTCAGAGAGACGAGGACACTGGAAGGACCGGGAGATATCCCCAAAATAAAATAAAGAGTTTGTGAGTGTTTTGTTGGTATTTTCTGGTTTGTAACTGTCTGTGTTTGTTTCATTAAATAGCACTAGACGGCTAAACACAAATCCGGAGCGGTCGCCAGGGGCCGGCACAAAGCCAGATCACCACAGCACTTGTTTTTCACCAATAGCACGTAATATATTATATTTCACCACAAGCACTGAGAGCACTCACTTTGGACCTGTGATCGTGTGTGTGTCTAATTGTGTGTGTTTTGTACCGTGTTTATTGTTTGCGGGACTTCAACCCTTTTTCATTACTGTGCAATACACATTGCTGTGTACTGCCAGCTCATTATTGTTTTCTGGCTGGTCATCAGACACTTGGATTTCTAATCATTAAAACCCTCATTTCACCCGTACTTTGTTGTCTGTTTGTTATTGGTATTACTGCACCTGCACTGCACCTGATATACACCTGCTACCAATCTACCACTTTGCCACAGGAACATATAAAGTGCTGAACTGCGTGTGTACACCCAGTAAAATACTGGACTTGCATCACACATGCAACAATGTTACCTGTACATAATCTAACATAGCCTACTGATGATATCATTTGAGTGCAGTGTGACATTGTCAAGCATGAGATTTTGCTTTAAAAGACAACTTTCTGCTCTTCTAGCATTGTTGCTGAATAGTTGCACACAGCTCTCCCACAGCTTATATAGGTCTAGTGGATCACATGGCACAGGATGTGGACTGTCAATCACACTGAACACACTGCACTCTACAAACTGCACAGACCTTGAGAGACCGGAGTGGAAGGGGGGCTCGAGGATTCTGCTTCTGTAAAAAGATAAAGTCAGATTCCTGCTGTGGGTTATGAATCACACTGAACTGATTACACCCCATACCTTGAGAGACCGGAGTGGAAGGGGGGCTTGTGGTTTTGGGATCTGGAAGAAGATAAAGAGAAAAAAGAAAGTTTATAACAAAGTCAGATTCCTGCTGTGGCTTATGAATCACACTGAACTGATTACACCCCATACCTTGAGAGACCGGAGTGGAAGGGGGGCTTGTGGTTTTGGGATCTGGAAGAAGATAAAGAGAAAAAGAAAGTTTATAACAAAGTCAGATTACTGCTGTGGCTTATGAATCACACTGAACTGATTACACTCCATACCTTGAGAGACCGGAGTAGAAGGGGGCTTGTGGTTTTGGGATCTGTAAGAAGATTAAAAAAAGAAATGTGGCAATGGACTCATCCTGAAATAAATACCCAATCAGAATGTATTTTACAGCACATGCCTCTCCTGTGTGTAACAATGAGGGGTAGCTGCTCCTGCTCACACACTCTTAATGATGGGGCTGGATTCTGGTTCTTCAGATCTCTAGGCTACACCCTGCCCTGCTCTGGGGGTCAGACAGCTACTGTAGGATCAGATGGACTGGGCCTCTGAGTCCCTGCTCACAGACTGGGGTACAAACACTGAGCTGAACAAGAACACAGACTGAGCCGGGATCCACATTTCTCATTGATTCTGAGCTGGGATCCACATTTCTCATTGATTCTGAGCTGGGATCCACATTTCTCATTGATTCTGAGCAGGGATTCTTACCATCATAGCAGAAGAAAGGGGACTGAGAGTTGCAGCCACAGTCATTCCATTTACCACTCGTCATCATCTCCACACAGTTCTCATTGCCTCCCCAATTGTTTGGTTCTGCATTGTTCCAGTTGTGAAATGTGTAGCTATCCCCCTGGTGTGACCACTTCCAGGGCTCATTGAACAGGCCTATCCAGAAGGACTTGCCCTGAGCTTTCTTCACTAGGTCTTCATTTTCACTGGCGTTCTTTATACTGACGAGGTCGGCATGGTGTTCTCTACAGTACTGCTGAGCTTCAGTCCAGGTTTTCAGTTGTTCAATCAGGGTGTATCTCTCAGTGATGATGCTGGTCTCTGTAAACACAAACAGCAGATCAAAATCAAAATCTGAATCGGTCAAAACTTATTGCCCAACAAAAAACTATTTGTGCGTTATTTTAAGATGACTGTGAACAAGATAAATCAATTTAATTAATAACTCAATTTAGTTAATATTGAAACATTAATTCAAAAACATAGTAATCACATTCATAGGCATCAATTGGATTTTTAAATTAATGTTATCACGCATAAACGTTAGCATGAAACATTTCTAGACTATCTGTAATTCAAAACTTACCCCATAGTACAAATGCATTCAATACAACTCATAAGTGAAAACAACATTCTATGAACACTTAAATTAATATCAAAAAGGCATGCCGTTTCTTTCAATACTGAATTTTTACCATCCATTGGTTAGTATCACATTTGCCTGAAGAGCAATCACATGACTTTAACACTGCCCTATTGCCAGAGCACTCGCTGTGCCTCCAGATAGACAATCTGTTAGCTCTGATTTGCGCATTAGTGTTTTGAGTGACATTTTTCTCATCCCTCTAGGTTAGATGCCCCCTGTATCTTTTTAACTTTTAGTCATTACACTGGGCTCAGAAAAAGGCTGGGCCCGGGTGCAGCTGCATGCCTTTCACCCCCCCTGACGCTGGCCCTGGTACCACTGCCCCTTGTCTTCAAAAATGGCTTCCAAGCTATTAATGCTTTTACCATGTTCTTCAAATTGTGCTGCCTTTGAAGTCCTTATTGCTTTACCGAAGAAGATTAGGAAGCTATGGAAGAGATCCTATTGTAATTTTGGTAACGTTGTGGTATTCGTTGTGAAAGGCACTTTTGGAGAAGGTCTTGTATGTAATACTATAGAAGTTACTTTGTCACATACTAGTGGAGAATATCTTAGATTCAGAGGTCCATATGCATAAAAGATGACGGCAATTAAAACAAAACAAAACCCACTGGGCAGTATTTAACACGTGATTTTCAAAACTACTGCCTGGATATTTTACTGGCCAGTAATGGTTTTTTATATGTGATTTACCATCACAGATTGTTACAGAGAGATTGTATCTAACCAGTTGTCAGAGGTATACAAATGAGCTGTGTCCCTCACTTAAGACGTCAATGGCATGCCGTCTGTTTACACAGGCACGTTATGGCAACGGGACGTGTCTGGAGACAGGTTGTCCGATATAGATGTCAGGTTTAAAAAGAAAATAAATAAATTGCACACACACACACACATATTATATTTATTTTAATGTATAAATCGTTGTGCTGAAATAACGAATATAAATGAGCACATGAGGTATATACAGCTATGGCCAATAGAATTAACATATTTTGCTTAATAAAGTCGAATGAAGCCTGCTGAATAATGTTATGTTATTTTTTTTATTATTACTATTAACTTAAATACATGTTTCTAAGCGCAGAAATGATGCTAGGAAATGATACCGTTCAGACGCATCTCATTCTCCGCCTGGTCTGAGGCACGTGTTAATTATGATGCCGGTGAGGGTCAATTAACGGCACAATACAGATTTATGAATCCAATTAATAATATGCTCATGAGAAAACTGGACTCTAAAGGCACGTTATTCTAACGTCATGGTGAGTGATGGGTTTTGATGGTAAATGGCGTTGATGCATCACCTGTTGAAATACTGTCCTATTAAACACTATTACTGGCACGATAAAGGAGACGGTTTTATGAGTTGTAATCAGATATCTTCAGAAATGGAGCGTTACCTTAAAGAACGGCCACTCGATGCGTATTTCGTCTTTGTTTTTGTGTATGGTAAACCATGAAAGAGTTTGCATCTTAATTGCACGCAACTTACAGTTTTAAGCAAAGTGATTTTGAGAGAATTTCTTATCTATAGAAGTTGCTTTTACTCATTACTGGAATGTTACTATTGTTGTTATGTTGTACGAAGAAATCATTATTGTTTAAATAAACTACATAAGCCGCGGGACACATAACACACATCCGACTAAAATACAAAATAAAATAACTCCCTCTCTATAATGCACATAGTGAAGCAAAAAATGTACTTTCCATGAATTAACCATGCATAAAGCACCATCTAACCCACGCTATATCTTTTACAAAAAAAATAAAAGATAACATTCCCTCTCATGCATCATTTTAATTTGCAGTTTTTAAACTGTAAATAGCCTGGCTAAACGGTAGTTGGGAGTTCAGTTCAAAGCGACAGACAAGCAAACCAACAAAGTGCGAGAAGGAGAGCGGGTCGGGAGAGGGGGAGGGAGAGAGGGGGAGGGGAGAGGGGAGGGAGGGAGAGGGTCGGGAGAGGGGAGAGGGAATGTGCTCGCCCCAGGTTCGGCTGCCGGAGCGGGGCTGAAGCGTCTCGTCTCCCGGAAAAACCGCAGCTCCTCTCGCAGCAAAAAGAGTAAATACATTAGGAATAGGCACTTAATAGGCCTAATATTTATTTAGTTATAAAACGAATGTTGAATAAGATGTCTGTGTTATAAAGTGCCAGCGCAGATTTTCTTCAGTTCAGATACTGTATCAAAAGGGAGAGACAGAAACGGGAGTTACACTGAGAAGTTGTTTACTGTTTGAACACCAGTACTGTATTTACTGTATAAATATTGCATGAATCACTAGTATAGGGAATTGGGGGACATGCTGTAGGAAGCTGTAGGAGCGTTATATATACCAGGTATATGCATCACCTTACCCCTTCACTGCTTAGTTCAGGTGGCTGTTAATACAGGCTTTACTGTACAGCATTACACTACGAGCTGAGCTACCACAGACCTGGGCAGTATCCAAGGGACCTGGCTTCGACCCCCAGTCCAGTCAGCTGTTTCATTAACAAAGGAATTGAATTTCAACTCACCGCTGTAGCACATGAAAGCTTTCTTCTCACTGCAGACTGAATCCTCCCACTCTCCATCAGAATTGACTGAAGCACAGAAGAGGTATGGATCCCAGTTGGAGTAGATGACGTCATCTCCGTTAGACCACTGCCAGTTCTCTTTATCATGATACAGCCCGATCCAGAAATGATTCTCTTTAGTTTTAGGTATAAGACGTATAAGCTTATTAACCCCGCCCTGGTCTTGTATGGTGAGCAGGTCTCTGCCTCGGTTTCTGCAGTAGCTCTGAGCTTCCTGCCATGTCTTCTTAGTTCCTACATAGAAACACTGACCAGAGGAGCTGCCTGGGGAGAGGGGACAGCACAATAAAAATGAGTGAAAACGTGTTCTTCAGTGACAAGATTTGCACTGTAACTGTAACTAAAGGTCACAGATTACTGGTCTTGTAAGAATGTAGGCTGCTACTATAACTGCATGGTAAAATAAATATAACATCATGCTTGTGGTTTGTACTATAACATGAGTAGCATTCTGACGTGAGTAAGGAAGGTCATGGAAACACTGGGTAGCCTTACAAATCAATGTGAGAAAAACTCAATTCACTGTTCAATCAGTGTTAATGTTCTTTTAGAATTTCTTGTTATTATACAATATTGTACTGTGCTGTACCTTGCAATACCATCAAAGCATAAATATAAAATATAAAATATAACTATAAGTGGTGTTTTGTTTATCCCTTTAACCCCATTTACACTCTCTGTGATTGATTTGCACAAAGTGGAAAATGTTTTATTTTTCACTACTAGTACCAATTGAAGTGATCTAATCATGCTTCCTTTTATCCAATTTCTATGGCTCTACAGGAAACTGCCACCACACTCTAGACAGCAGAACTGCTCCATTGTTAAATAGCTGGTCCTGTACAAGTTACCCATACACAATCTTTACTATATATAAACTGTAGTGTACATTTTGTGATTTTAATAAACAGTGAAACCTTCTTGCTTTACAGTGATCACATTATTACATTCTTGAAGTTATAAATACAGCAGGCTTGGTTTTGAAAACTTGCAAGACTGTTGTGGAGTCCAGTTTTCAACAGGACATTGTTCTGAAGGAATTTCAGTTACAGGGAGTGAACGGGTCCACTCTCCTGCACAGATAAGGGTGAAACACTGAACTAAATGAGAAGGATCCTTACCCTCACAGCAGAAGAAAGGGTACTTTTTGTTGCAATTAAGGTCATTCCATTCACCACTATTCTTCATCGCCACACATTTCTGATTGTTCTTAAAATTGTTTGGTTGTTTATTGACCCAGTTGTGAAATGTGTAGCTATCCCCCTGGTGTGACCACTTCCAGGGCTCCTTGAACAGGCCTATCCAGAAGGACTTGCCCTGCGCTTTCTTCACTAGGTCTTCATTTTCACTGGCGTTCTTTATACTGACGAGGTCGGTGTGGTGTTCTCTACAGTACTGCTGAGCTTCAGTCCAGGTTTTCAGTTCTTCAATCAGGGTGTATCTCTCAGTGATGTTGCTGGTCTCTGTGACACAAACAGCAGATCAAAATCGATGTCAGTTGTGGAGGTGAACCCAAAACAAACTGTGCATTGTCCTCAATCAGATATTTAACATAAACTGTGTCTTGTCCACAGCCAATAACATTTTTTGTGTTCATTTAAAACCAAGGGGCAAAATTCTTAGAAAGTCATTATTATTTTTGTATTTATTTATTTTGCAGACGCCTTTATCCAAGGTGACTTACAGGTGTTACAGGGCAGTACAGGGTTACAATGAAAGCTTAATATTGCGGCTAAAACACAATATGAAATAGGATCCAAGAAGTTAGGATTACAACAAGTTATATCTACAATGCCATATTAGTAGTGCAAGGATAATGCATAAAGTGGGTCCAGAACATGGTGCTGAGGTCAGGCAAGTCCAGTGCATGGTAGGAGGGGTAGAGCAAGAGATCTACAAATGCAGTCTAAACAGGCAGTGGAAGGCAGGGAGAGAGGAAGCAGTCCTGAGGTTTTTCGGTAGCTGGTTCCACCACAGAGGGGCTAGGGAAGAGAAGGAACGGGCATGGGAGGATGGAGAGTGGAGGAAAGGAGAGGAGGAGCAGAGAGGGTGAGAGGGATTGGAGGTAGGAGGGGCAGTGTGGTGAAGGGAGCGGTAGGCAAGAACAAGGGTCTTGAATTGAATGCAAGCAGAGATGGGTAGCCAGTGGTGGGTGCGAAGCAGAGGGGTAGCATGAGAGTAGCAAGGTTGGGAGAATACAAGACGAGCAGCAGAATTGTGAATGAGCTGAAGAGGGCGGATAGCCAAAGCAGGGAGACCAGCAAGGAGAGAGTTACAGTAGTCCAGTCTGGAGAGTACAAGCGCTTGGACCAGGAGTTGAGTGGCATAAGTAGTGAGAAAAGGAGGGATTTAGTAGATGTTGCAAAGGAAGAAGTGTGTGTCAGGGAAGAGATGTGTTGAGAGAAGGAGAGGGAGGGGTCAAGAGTAACACCTAGATATTTTTGGAGAAAGGGATGGAGAGTGATAGAGTCAAGGGAGAATGAGATGGAGCGGTGAGAAGCAGGAGAGGAAGCAGAAGGAAAGTAGAGGAGGTCAGATTTAGAAAGGTTGAGTTTGAGGTAGTGAGAATGCGTCCAAGTTGAGATAGCCGAGAGGCATTCTGAGATGCGGGAGTAGATGTGGGAGTCAAAGGAGGGAACAGAGAGGAAGATCTGGGCATCATTAGCGTAGAGGTGATAGGAGAAGCCAAAAGAGGAAATGAGAGTCCCTAGCGAGCAGGTGTGGAGTGATAAGAGGAGGGATCCCAGGACAGATCCTTGAGGTACACCTGAAGAAAGGGGGTGCAGGGAATAGAGGGAGCCATGTCAGAAAACTTGGAAGGAATGGTTAGAGAGATAGCAGGAGAACAAGGCCAGAGCAGTGTCTGAGATCCCCAGGTCAGAGAGCAGTTTAGAAGGCTGAGGGAAAGGATCCATGAAGTAGAGAGGTGTTAATGAGAGAGGAGATAAAAGGAAGAAGGGCAGGGTCAATGAATTGGAAGAAGCGAGTAGGAAGGGGATCCAGGGTGCAAGTAGTTGACCTGGAATCCAGGAGTAAGGAGCAAAGGTCCGAGTCAGATAGAGGTGTGAAAGTTGAGAATGAGGGGGAGGGCAGGATGTTGTGATGTGTTCAAGTGGAGAGGGGGAAGGATAAGATGGACTGGAGAACAGCTTCTGAATGTCCTCTACTTTAAAGCAGAAGGAGGCAAGGAGGTGTGAAGGAGGAGGATTGGGAGGCGGTGGGGTTTTGTGGAGGGAGAAAAAGGTGAAGAAGGTCAGTGGGGGTTGTTGGTGGAGGACAGGATGATAGACTGACAGTAGAAGTGTTTGGCAGAGGTGAGGGCTGTCGAGAAGGAGAGGAGAGAGCAGTAGTGGTGTAAATCAGAGGGTAGCTTGGATCTCCTCCATCTCAACTCAGCAGTGCACAGTTCATTACATTATGAATGGAGTGTGGAGGATAGCCGGGGCTGGGGAGAGGAGGAGCGAGCAGGGTGGGAGACGGTAGGACAGAAGGAGTCAAGAGTTGAGGTGAAAGAAGAAAGAGTCATAGTGGCCAAGCCTGCTGAAAGCTGTGAGAATGAGTCAATAGGAGGAAGAAGGGAGAGAGCAGAGGAAGTAAAGGTGATTGGGAAAAGGAAGCAGGGTTAGGAGAGAAGTGTGGTAGAGGTGGATGGGAGAGAGGGTAGAAGCGAAAAGGATATGAAGAAGTGATCCGAGAAGGAGAGGGAGATGCTAGAAGGATAAAATCATGTGCAGTTAGCGGTCAGCATGAAACTCAAAGGTGCTGACAGAGATGGAGGAGAGAGCAGAGGGCAATGAGAAATTCCAGATGGAGAAAGAAGGAATCTAGTTCCCCACCTCGTCCTGAGGAGCGGGGAGAGCGAGAGAGGACATAGAGAGAGGAGAGAGCAGCTGGGGTAGCAGTGTTCTCAGGAGTGATCTATGCTTCTATAAGGGCCAGAAAGTCAAGAGAGAGATGAGAGGCGTAGGCAGAGATGAAGTCAGCCTTGTTGCAGGCTGACTGGCAGTTCCATCGGGCACCAGAGAGAGAGAGCAGGATGAAGTAGCAAAGGATGGCAGCAGAGTTAGAGAGATCAAGTTGGAAGTGCTGGTGAGAGATTTTGCTAGTGCAAGAGGAGAGAAGGACAGGGATAGCAGAGAAAGTCATAGTGGATAGAGTGAACAAACTGACAGAGGAAGCAGCAGAGGCAGAGAGCAGTGTAGACAGTACACAAAGAAGAAAGGGTAGAGAGTATAGGTAGGTAAGAGGCTGGGTTTTGGGACCAGTAAAACTGAAGGTGATTAAATAGGGTCCTGGTCACAGTTGCAATCTAACAGGATCTAATTCCACTTGAAGCAATTTAAAAGCAATTTAAAAGCTCTCATGCCAACAGTATTTTAGTTGTCTAATTTACTCCTGATTCGGTATTCTCAGTTGGTTGTTATAAATATTCAGAAGATAAGAAATGGGTCCATCTATCATTAAGAGCATGTGAAACACACCAAACACATCCAATAATGTGTGTTTTTGTATCCATTCAAGGGCAACTTGGATTCAGGGTTTTGAAATTGTTTGAGATATTAGCAGCTGTAGGATTGGCGGTGGATTTGTAAACTCATTAAAGCTCCCTTCACAAGGATGCTTAGAAATCAGAACTATAAGACTCTAATAATGAAAGTGCAATGTAGCAACACTTGCATCTTTACCATTGTAGCACATGAAAGCGTTCTGAACGTGGCAGGGTAAATTAATCCACTTTCCCTCTGAATTGACTGAAGCACAGAAGAGGCTTGCTGTCCAGTTGTTATAGATGACATCATCGCTGTTAGACCACTGCCAGTTCTGTGTGTCATCACGATACAGCCCGATCCAGGCAGAATCACTCAGAGAAGCTCCTGCAATGGTTAAGAGCTGCTTTGCTTCTTCCTGGCTGTGCACAGTGGCCAGGTCTGTGTGCTTCTCTCTACAGTAGCTCTGAGCTGCAGACCAGCTCTTCACATTTTCCACAAATACATGTTTTCTGATCTGGTTGTAAGCGGGCACACAAATCCCTGATAAAAGAAAAAAACAAAATTATTAAAATACTGCTAGCTAGCGGAGTGAAAGATTAATAGACTGAGACAGGATAACATCCTAGAGCAGCTCATTCTCAGAAATGTTCTGTCTCAGCAGAGGAAGTGAAGACATTAAAACAGCACATTTCTATTTGTACTTAAATATATTCCAGAAATATGTTGACATATATTTGAATATAAACACAGATAATATATATTGTAATATATTCCATAATATATTCCACAATATACTGCACAATACATGGAGATATTTTGAAATATATTCTGGTTTATGTCAGGCATTACCCTGTGACAGGGTAGCTGATAGTTAGACAGGTCAAACACAAGAGGAATAAGAACCTCTCTAGATAAATAATGTGTAACACAGACAGAGAGACTGCCTCAATATACCCCAGATTCTGATAATAACTCTGGACAGACAGGCAGCCTCTGTAGGTTCATCCCAGATTAAGGTATCTTGAAAAGCTGTAGAATAACCTTTGCTAAACTACACTTAGAATTAAACCAGATTCTGATACTCCTAATAGCTAAAAAAATAAGTGTGACAACAGGCAGCCTCCAGATACCTCCCACATTACTGATCAGTACCTTGTGCTGAGCTGAGCAGATACAACAGCAACAAGGTCTGCTCTGTAGAAGTGGAGCAGTGCAGTGAACACACACACCCAGGAATCACACGTTAGTTTAGATTGAACGTGATTGAGGGACACTGCAGCTTTAAGAACCGCATGATCTTCTCTGAGAGGGAATGTGGACAATATCAAAGCAAACAGTGAGAAAACCAGAAATAAAGGAAACTCACCTGCAAGCAGAAGGATGAGCAGCCCTCTCCCCCCCATCACAGCAGACTCTGCATTAGAAACAGAAGACTTTCTATGAATCACCTCAATGCAGGTTAAGCTTCGAGTGGCTCCGGATTGGCTTTTCTGTACAATAGCTTGTGTGTTATAACAAGCAACACGTGCACTTAACCATTACAAACAGGACAGTTCAGACATTTCAGCTTCCCCATGTGTTCACATGGCTTTGATGTTCTGCTCTAGCTGTTATAAATGTGGGACTTCTTTAGCCCTATATTAATTTTAAAAATACATATAGACTATGCAAAATAACAATGCAGAGGTATTTAACTGATGCATCACTTTTAGTCACATTCATTACAACCATCAGTAGGATGTGTTTGTAAAATTGCAAGTGGTGCGATAAGGTAACTGATCGGTGTATTTTCACATTTTCATTTTGCAATGATGAGAAGGAAAATATTTGGTAGAAATGCAAACAACCCACATGGTCACTGAAATGAGAAACTCTTAATTGCGAGCTTGCATCGTCCTGCCTGAGCACTCACTTCTCAGAACATAAAGAGTTCAAATATATCAAAGGGGAGGGAAAATAAATCGGTGTGTCAATCAAATATTTCTCAGATGTACTTCAACGTGTCCAACTAAACTCTACAAATGTTATGCTGCCAAACAAATTTATTTAGCTTTAAATCCTGACTGAAAGTGCAGAATAAATTAAACACGGTGCCATTTTGATTTAGCGTGCCCACATGCAAATGTAAAGCATCCTGGTATTACAGTATTATATATTATATTATATAGTACCTATAGGCTGGTTCAACTGACCAATGCATCTTCCAACTAACAGAAAACCAAGGAAGGACCATCAGGCTCAAGCAAACCTAATAGACACTTACAAGTAATAAATACACTTTCTAAAATGACGAGACCATGTGCATGGAGTATAAAAGCGCATTAGAGGAAGAAATGTTCTAGTTATTAAAGGAACAGCAGGTCCAAACAATAGCAGTAACTTTACCGGCTTCTTCAAGATAAAATGATCTTTAGAAATGTGATTATCTGTTGTAAAACTGTAATGACAATGGCCTGTCCACTAGATGTCATTGTTTGGATAACTCATGTGGGTTTAACAAGGTCACTGTCTTTAATTATACCATGTTTACACTAGCAAATACCCGAGCCGAGCCGGAACCAAGCCGTGAAACTCCAGCCCTGCAACATATCTGAATCTGGCTCGGGGCCGAAGCAGGCTGTGGGCGGGGTTACTGCATTTCATCATCACGCTCAAGCGTCATCACAAGAAAAAGTGGCAACGCCAAGAACCACAACCGCTAAATGTTTTCCTAAATCCTTACCTTTACTCCGCAGGACACATAACAACACACATCTGACTGAAATAGAAAATAAAATAACTCCCTCTCTATAATACGCATAAAGTGAATCAAAAATAGTAACTTTCCGTGAATTAACCATACATAAAGCACAATGTAATCAACGCAATATTTTTTACAAAAAAATAAGAAAGAAAATGGTAACCTTCCCACGCGAGGATTATTTTAAAACAGCAGTTTTTAAACTATAAATAGCCTGGCTAAATGGCGGTCGGGAGTTCAGTTCAAAGCGACAGACAAGCAAACCAACAAAGTGCGAGAAGGAGAGCGGGTTGGGAGAGGGGAGAGGGGAGAGGGGAGAGGGGAGAGGGAAAGGGCTTGCAGGCCTTGAATTTCATTTTGTGTGTTGGGGATTTCCCCTATGCTGCAGCCAATGGGGATTCCAAAATTTTAAGGGGGGGATGGCAAAAAATAAATACACTTTTGCATATATAAATATACTATATATATATATATTACTGCATCATCATTCACACTGGTGTTGCTTTAAAATAAGCTGCTTTCAGGAGACCTAACAGCTGTTCATCCCTGTGACACAGAGCTCTCTCCATTGCTTTTGCCATTGCCTGATGTGAAGGTTGTGCTTCAGCAGAAGAAAAAGGTGCTCTTCTTTTAACCAGCGATCCATTTCTACTGAGAATCACGCACGAGAAAATAAAGTCTCGCTGAAACTTAAAATAAATATTTATTTTAACCAGAGCTACTCAGAATGCAGCTCATAGTGCTTTCGTCACTGACACCCACTTCCTTAGAGATTGTTGCAGCGTTTCAGGCATTCTGAATTCATCCCTGTTTTCTGTCGCTGCAAAATGCAACAATATGTTAAATATTTTAATGGTTATAGTAAAATTAAACGTCCTGGCTTGAAAACTATCAACTATTACGTTTTCACATGTTGCTGAGAGAGATGGTACAGCTATGGCCACAACTTTGCATCACCTACATTTCGTTTTGGATTGAGACAATAAAAATGAACATAATTTAGATGTTTTATTTAACATCATGTAATCAAAGAAACTACAGAACGAGATTGCAAAAAAAGTAAACCTTAGCACCAGCTGACTAATCAGGTGTGTTATATATAAACCTGTGTCAGTGTTCAAGCAACTTCACAAATATAGCCAGTTTTACTTTTGTGCTCTATAATAGAATATACAGGCTTTCTAGCTATAAATATATTTTTGTGCTCTATAATAGAATATATAGTCTTTCTAATATATTCTCAAAAGGAAGGAACTTCTTAGCAAAAACATAGTTATTGCATCAGTTAGGGTTGATATTAAAACGACAAAAGTAGGGAAATGTGATTTTAGGGTTTTTAACCCTAACTCTGCAATCCCTCCCACCCCCTCTCAGTCTTGGGTCCTCTCCTGTTCTCTCTCTACACCCGCTCCCTGGGCCCCCTCATCGCATCCTATGGTTTCTCATACCATTTCTATGCTGATGATGCTCAGATTTTCCTCTCCTTCCCCACCTCTGACTCCACCATCCCCTCCTGTATCTCTACCTGTCTGTCTGCTATCTCCTCCTGGATGCACTTGCATCACCTCAAGCTCAACCTCTCTAAATCTGACCTCCTTTTCTTTCCCTCCTCCTCCTCCTCCTTCCCCTCTTCTGATCTCTCTATCTCTGTTCCTCTGGAATCTACCACAGTCTCTCCCTCCTTCTCAGCTAAGAACCTCGGAGTCACCCTGGACCCCTGCCTCTCTTATTCCCAGCACATCTCCACTGTGGCACGCACTTGCCGATTCTTCCTGAGCAACATACGAAGAATCCGACCCTTCCTCACAAACTACGCCACCCAGCTCCTGGTCCAGGCCCTGGTACTCTCCCGCCTAGACTACTGCAACTCCCTCCTGGCTGGCCTCCCTGCGTCCGCCACCCGTCCACTCCAGGTCATCCAGAACTCCGCTGCCCGCCTGGTGTTCTCTCCACGCAACTCCACTACTCGCCACTCCACTGGCTACCGATCACCTCCATCCAGTTCAAGACTCTTGTACTCGCCTACAGATGCCTTGACCAGACTGCACCCAGCTACCTCCAGACCCTTATCTCTCCCTACACCCCCACTCGACCTCTCCGCTCCTCCTGCACTAGAAGACTGGCTGTACCTCCTCTAAGCTCCCCTGCCTCAAGAGCCCGCTCCTTCTCCACCCTCGCCCTGCAGTGGTGGAATGACCTTCCTACAGATGTCAGGACTGCCCAGTCCCTGACCACCTTCCGGCGCCTCCTCAAGACTCACCTCTTCAGACAGCACCTGTAGAACTCCTTTTCCCTCTGGACACTTTATCACTCTTCCTTAATGTGCTTTACTTGCTCTTATCTGCTCCCTATTTTACTGCATTTAATCCTGTACTTTAGAGTACTGTAATCTGTCAAGTGTTATTTAATCTGTAGTATTTTGTATTTAATTATATCCTGATGTAACTATCACTGACGCTGATATCTGCTCTGATATTGAATCATATTTTGTCATACTTGTACTTACTAGAACTGAAGGCATTGTATTTTATCTTGCTCTTAATTGTATTAATACAATTAAGAGCAATGTACTGTACTGTGATTCTTGAAAAGTATTTTGTTTACGACTGTAAGTCGCCCTGGATAAGGGTGTCTGCTAATAAATAATAATAATAATAATAATAATAATAATAATTAATAATAATAATAATAATACAAGCAGTGGAAGGGCAAGGCAACAAAAGCATCCACAGACAGCCATCATCAGTTAAGACGAACAACATACAACTCTGCAGATAACACAAGAGACATCCATCATCATGGTCTACTAGGTGTATGAGGTCTACTGCCATGCCAGTATATTGGGGTGTGTGACAGAGAGTGAATGAATCCGAGTCAACAATCTCCCTCTCGACCTGCGAGAGCACTGTACAGCAGGAACGGTGTGCCTCGTACTGAATGGTTGGGCAGTTAATTCCAGGGGCAGTCGGAAGCCGGCCATTCAGGAAGGGGCAGCATCACGGTACTAGGAGTCCTCGCCCTAGTACGGTGAGCGAAGTTTCAGTCATGAATTGGAGGAGACGTGATTGAACTAGCTATCGGAGGGGCGGGCTGAGGGTACTTTAGGGGGCGTGACGATGTAATCGGTTCCTTTGTTGTGGTTAATGGGAGCAAGCAAGGATTATCAAACAGTGAGTGAAGTGTCGCTGAAACTAAACTGTGTGTTTATCTCCGCCAGACGGTTAAATACAGATCTGGGAGCCAGCGATGCACCCAGACTGCACTGCACCTGAACACACACCAGCACCACTGTTTCCAGCACCGCACCTGCACTGAGAGCACACACTGTCCGGAGACGTGTCTGTGTTTCGTGTCTATGTTTGTGTTTCGTGTCTGTGTTTATTATTATTATTTCGGGACTGCCACCCCTTGGTTTTGACGCTGGCAGTACCCATAGTTGGGCAGGTTCACAGCGGGTCATGTATATCTGGGCACTGCTTAGGCATGTCTAGTAGTAGACATATGCACAATAGTGGCACCAACATCACACTGTACCTCTATGAATTCCACTGCCATGATCAGTGTGTAGTGTGGCATCCACATGTTTGATGTGTGTCAGTTTGTTGGGTGGGGGTGGGGGTGGGGGCAGTGTATATGTATAGTCAATTGTGAGACACAGGTGAATGACAGAAGGACTACCACTAGTGTGCTAATATGAATCTATGTCCTAGCATAACTTTCAGTTGTATGCAATTGCAGATGGTCAATGGCATAATACAGTCTTTTGCAAGGGAGGAAGGGGTGATGGGCCGGCATTAGCATTCACAGGAACATGGATAGAGGGAATGGGAGCACTTTAAGAACAGGACACCCACGTGACAGATGTATGACACAATGATACTGTGACCTGCAGGAATGGAAGTGTATGAGGTACACTGTTGTGAAACTGTGTTTACATGGGCGAGTGCAATGTGCTGTGTCATGTCAGTTTGAGAGTTCAGCACCAACAACACGGATCAACCAGGAGTTTTTCAGTGTCATACTGGATGACTGTGTTGGAAGATAGCACACACGTGCGCTCTGTAAATATCCAGCCTTATGCAGGGCCTTCCTGACAACCTCGGCAGCCACAGTAGGTCTTTAAACAGCTGTTTAAAGTGGTGATATCAAACACAAAAGCCCAAGTTAGGAGAAGCAATTGGGGCAACCTTGTCATTCACACAATTGTTGCTTCTAACTTGGCTTCTTTTTTGGATCGCTCTACTTTACATTGAAATGCTCATTCCCTTATCAGCCTGGTTTAACCAGAATAAAGATGCTGAGACATAAGTGTGCCAAGGAAAGTGCTCAACACAGACTGAAGTGTTCTTGGTTATCCTTACAAGCACTACTACAGAGAGAAAGACAGACAGGGAATGGGAGAGGCGTCATCACAGCGCAGACAAGTATGCTTTGAGAAGACACACGGACAACATGCAGGTAAGGCACAGGTAGATCAGGGCACACATGGACAGACATTCAGCCCATCCAAGAATACCTCAAAGAGCATGAAGCAGTATATATCCAACAATGAAGATGATGAACAAGACCAATAATGGCATTGAGTGCAAGGGATAATGAGAATGCAAGGGAAGTGTATGGGAAGTGACAGTTGATGGGGCAGGCATTGCAGATCCAGGGCTGGGGTGTTGGGGTGTTTTGTTGCAGATGTGACTTTTGAGCTGATAAGAGAATGGTCACAATGTCCTTGAAGTTGTACAAAGAGCATTTCAATATAGTATAGTATAAATAGTATATAGTATATAGTATAGTATATACTATACAATATAATATAATACAGGCAGTCTCCCATCCAAGTACTAACCAGGCCTGAAAATTATTATTTTATTTCTTAGCAGACACCCTTATCCAGGCCAATTTGCAATTGTGATGTTATTTCCTTTTTTACATACAATTACTCATTTATACAGTTGTTTTTTTTACTGGACCAATCTAGGTTAAGCAGCAGTGTGTCCCCTACCTGGGATTAAGCTTGTGACTTTCCAGTCAAGAGCACAGTGCTCTAATCACTACGCCACATATGCTACAAGTGAAGAAGCGCTAATGTCTCGTTGTATAACTTTTTTTTTTTTTTTTTTTACATGTAACTTTTTATATAGGTATACAAATGTCATTTGCTCTGGATAAAAGCATCAGCCAAATCAATTAATATGACATATTTTTCTGGCTTGCTATTTACTAATTTATTTATACATTTATAATATAGACATTAATTTCTACATTTATTTATTAAAAAATATTAATTTCTAAATATATTTATTCCTCTATGCATTTTTTAAATCATTTATTTATTTCTACGTAATAAATTATTCATGTATTTATTTTTAATTAAACGATGAACTAGAATTGCCACTCGTGTGTTCAATTCCATTCTGTGGTATCTACCAAACAGGAAACTGGATATTTTCAAACAGGAAATAGAGCATTTCTAGAATCGATCAGAACCTTCAGGTTTTCAGTGAAAGCTGGTCAGGCTTGGATGTAAGCTTAAAAAATTAATGCATTTTAACAACAGCCCAGTGGATAAGCGGGCTAAGGCCGTGTGCTCTTCAAGGACGTCGTGTTGCAAGTTCAAACAATGGTAATTATTACTATTATTTGCTGTTTTAAAACATAAATAAATGGTTTAATATAAATGGTGTGGATCTCAAACTGCTTGCATTCCCTGGTTTATTTTGACGTTGACCAACATGTGGAATCACATGGTTGGTAGATGTCCAGTTAATTAGCTTTTCCGTTTGAAAAGTCGCTACACACCCTTAAAAACTAAAAGCAACAGAAGAGGAAGAAGAAGGAGGAGAATAACAATTTTACCTTAGTTTGACGACTTATATCTCATTGTGTATAGGCGGTATTTACGTTTTTTTCACATTTGATGTAAGAAAGTTTCAGACTTTCAATACTGGTACAGATGGTAATTCTAAGTGATTTAGTTTAGCCGCTGCAACATGGTGAAAACAGCAAAACTCTTGGAGCTGTATAGAGACTCTCGGTAGTTTCAAACAAGTTTTTCTAACTTGTACGAGGAACTACCGGTCCTCTCAATAATGAATCCGAAATAAATACAACAATAACTTAACTAATTAAAAAATACGATTAGCCTGTCACTGCATACAGATATGATTGAAAATGATAACAAAGTCAAGTCTTTGCTGTAGTGATTGTTTTATTGGAGCGGCTATACAGACATGACAAGCTGTTTACATCCCAGTGGACCAACCTCGGAAACTTTTAAATACCTGTAAATAAATGTCTGGTCTTAGGAGACACGAGTTCAGTTCAAAGTACAGCAATGGCCAAACGGTTTGCATCACCCTATAGAATGAACTCATTTTGCGTCTGTAAAGTCAAGTGAAACCTGCAGAATAATGTTACTTTAACATATTAAATTACATATTATATTGAAAATTGTGACATTTCAAAATCTAACACGGAATACTGTACTACTATTATGGCTTCCGGTAGCCTTTTGTGATATATATATATATTTTTTTTAAAATGATTACATTCTGAAATAAAAGATCTAAAATATGTTCATATAGTTTTTATTTTTATTATGTCTCAATTCGAAAATGCTAGGTGATGCTAAACTAGTGGCTGTAATTCAGACCAGCTCACTGAGGTTGAGATTTATCAACGGTCCAGATGACATGCAACAGACATGAATATATTGAATATACAGAATCTGATTGCAGGTAAATTAGTCTCACTCATATAGATGCTTTAACCAAATAATGAGCAGATTGATTTGCACTTCCTGTATTTGCATCAAGACCCAGCAATGAAGTGCTTACCCAGGCTGGCGGGTGCAGTGTTGAAAGCATCTCATTTGTTTGGAGGGGGTATTAAAGCAATGTGAATGTTTCCTTAGCTACACCGAGCAGGGGTTACAGCAGGAGCTATGCAAAGCAGGGCGGTTCCCCTGCTTTCAAACTAAAGCCTTTTGTGCTTTTAATTGAACAGAGTTGTATAGATGTCTTTTTCTAAATAATGCTTGCTCATATAATAACTTGGCCTTCAATGTATTTCCTATACAAAGTGTATATCGATGAGAGAACAATAAATACATGAACATCAAATTCCATTTAACCCCACAAACAAGCTTTGAAAACGTCTTAAAGTTAAACTTTGAGCATAAGATATATACAGTAGCAGTATCATAATAAACACACTAATAACAGTAGTAACACAAAGAAGAATTATGCAATGCATCTTAAGAAGAAGAAGAAGAAGAAGAAGAAGAAGAAGAAGAAGAAGAAGAAGAAGAAGAAGAAGAACAAATGTTATCAATTTTTTCATTTTAAAACAAGATCAAGGATATATGCAATGAACATGTTCCAGAATATCTCTTATGTATTTCATATACAGCAATGTCGGAAATGCATTGAATTTAATCACAAAGATATTTATTAGTGCTGCAACGATTATTCGAATTAATCGATTAATCGCGAATCTTGCCGTCATCGATGAATATTTATGGATTCATCGACCCCGCAACACCCACCCTACCCCTACCCCTACCCCTACCCCTACCCTACCCCTACCCCTTAAGCCTTGTTCACACAGCCGCGGGTGATTCTTTAACAGTGAGCACTCAGAAGCAAGCAGTGACATGAGCCCCTCCCCCTAATACACACACAGACAGTTTTTTTTAAGTAACAGTAAATGTGGAGAAGTGGATTACGTGTCTATATATTCCCAGAGCTAAAAGATCTAGAAAAAAATATATAAAGATTATGAACATTCGTTTATCTATTTAAGGCAAATGTTTCCCGTAAATTTATCAACACGGGCTAGACTCCCCACGTCTTTTTTGTTGTATTTCTTGTGCCCACTTCTATGATCTAGGATCAAATTAGTTTTCTTCCTGCAGATGGAAACACTGGCACGGTGACGTGCTCTTTATGCAAACAGTCAATGACTTATCATAACAGCACGACCATTCTGCTTGAACACCTACAAAGAATGCACCCCTTCGCATTAATACATGAAACAGAAGCCGAACATAAGTCATACTTTATTACGAAAATAAAACGTTTTAATTTATGATTTATGTTCATCTAGTCATTTATTATTGTTATTGGGAAAAAAAATCGGACTTTGAATCTGCATCACTAAATATAAGAATGACCAGATGAAAGGTAGGCCAATTATGTAATTAATACATGAAGTTGTGTCAGTTCAGCTATCATTGTGTCAGTTAAAGGTCTAATATTACGAAAATATAAAGAGCATTTCTTACTTACCAGGCTCCGTGTTATGCCTCGTTACTTTGAAATATTCATCTAACTATGCCGATGCGTCCGTCTCAAAACGTTTGGTGACTCGCAACAAGCGATTTATATTTTTGCAACAAAGACCCTTCATTGAATACGTCACTGACTTGAAGGTACCAAATATATTTCAAGTCTTTAGTTTCCTCAACAAATAAATATTAAAAGGACAATTAAAATTTGAAAACAAACAAGTTATTTGTTTAAAGTACATCACGCTGTGAAATGTAATAGAAACGTTAGACCATTTTTGTTTTCTTTTACAAGTAAAGAAAATGACTTTTTTCATGCCATTCCATTGTTAGAAAACATTTATAAAAAAAACAATAATTAACCTATAGTTGTTTTTTTGTGTTATGAAGTGGTCAGCTTAAATAAATCGTTTCTGTTTGTAAAATTATAAAGTTTATTTGTGGTATGTTTTAATTGTCTCAATGCATTAGATAGCTGCCATCATTTGACCTTGGCAGTTTTTTTTATCAGAAGGATACCCGGAGTATTCCTTATTTAATACTTTATTTTAATACTTTAGAAATTGCAGAGTATTTTTTGTTGCTGAAATAGAAAAGCAAAAGGAAGTGCAATCATATTGAGACATTTATTGCACTGGGAACATAAAGATCTGTAAAAAAAATTGTTCAACTTGCTAGCTATTGAGTGATGTGTTGGTATTTATCCAAATAATCGATTATTGAAGCAATAATCAATAGAGTAATCGATTACATTAATAATCGTTTTATGCAGCACTAATATGTAGATTTTATTTTTATATTTTTTTAACATGGGCTTATGAGGAAACAGCCTTCTCTAAATTGTATTTAAAAATTAAGCTTTATATATATTTGAAATGAGTTTCCTTAACTATATTTGCATTTGTACATTTTTGAAAATAGATAGTGTATAAATAAATATATCTGGATCATGTTTTAGGAAAGTCTTACCTCACACTCAAAGCAGTGCCAAAGTGTTCTCCTCCCGGTTGGAAACGCGCTGACAATATGACGCTCAGTTTAGACATGATGTGATATACTGAGTATGATGGGTGGAGACAAACAGCACAGCCAATGACTTCATACTTTACACAGTGACTGTCACTCCATTTAAAAACAATATGTATATGATATTATATAGAAATATGTGCCCTTTGTTTCAATATTCGTAGTTTATTATATTACTGTGACAGAGATGGAATGGTGCTTGGTGTTAGATCTCCCTCTCGACCTGTGAGGGCACTGTGTAACAGGAACAGAGTACCCTTAACTAAATGGCACAACAATTTATTCCGTAGGGTAGGTGGAAGTTGGTCATTTAGGAAAGGGCGCAGCTTCTGATATCCAAACTCAATAACCCAGATGGTAAACGGTGTGGCATCTGAGGATTGGAGGAGCGGATGCGCTTGTTAACCTCGGGGTCATGAGCGAGGATATAAATAGGGGTCACAGCGGACGTGATCGGTTCCTTGGTAAATGGTTAGTGTTGAAAACCTACAAGGAGTCTGTGTGCTGTTTCGTGAACCGTGGGTTTTGTCTTGTGTTTGTTAGTGTTTTGTTAACTGTCGTCTGTTTTTAATAGACTACCAGTAGCACGATCCAGAGCTGTAGCGAAAGCCAGCATAAACCCGGACATCACTTTCAGCCCTGCATTTCACTGAGGACTGTATTACACCACTTGCACGTATTCACTATCACTAAGAACTGTGTTTGTGTTTTGTGTTTAGTGTTGGTGTGTAAAACTGGACTTTTTGGTTACGGGTCAAACCCTGGGAATTACAAACACCGAGTGATACACGCCGCTGTATCACTCCATCATTATTATTTACAGGTGTTTGCCATAAGGCTCTGGACATTGTTAATTAAATCAATAAACACCCTTGCACCTGGAAATCATTGTCTGTCTGTTTTGTATCCGCTCTGCACTCACCTGTATTCACTCACCACTTTGCCACAATTACACAACATGGTTTAGACAGATTTTATATAAAGTATTGCTGGTTTGGATGCTTGGGGGTGTCACTGTTCCCCTTGCTTGTTGCCATGGTGACTGTCAGACACGAATCACACTGACTGCTGTAGCAGTCCTGGCAGGCTGGATTACCTCTTCAGGGACCCTGAGATATTTAGTGAAGGGGTCGGAGGATTGGGCTCTCTTTGTATCCCTCTTCAATATTGATTATTCTTTAGGTACCAACACGCACAGCCAATGACATGCCACTGGAACCCTGTTGCCATGGAGACATTCAAATCTCTGTGATTTCTATCTGCAATAACAACAGATATAGCTCTGGCAAACAAATCAGATGTAAATTATATTTCAGGCTTGCTTATACAAACACAACATGATTGTTGCTGTTCATATATTTTCTTTACTTTGAATCATCTCTGAAGGTACAACTCCATCCAGCACCCCTCTCCCCCATGCTGGTCTGCAGGTATGAGAGTCACTCAGGGCTCTCTGTGCCTCTCCCCCATGCTGGTCTGCAGGTATGAGAGTCACTCAGGGCTCTCTGTGCCTCTCCCCCATGCTGGTCTGCAGGTATGAGAGTCACTCAGGGCTCTCTGTGCCTCTCCCCATGCTGGTCTGCAGGTATGAGAGTCACTCAGGGCTCTCTGTGCCTCTCCCCCATGCTGGTCTGCAGGTATGAGAGTCACTCAGGGACTGGCGTCCCGTCCAGGGTGTAGTCCCGCCTTGCACCCCTATGTCTGCCAGGTTAGGCTCTGGATCACCGCAACCCTCTATAGGATTAAGCGTTTACAGATGATGAATGATTGAATACTGTGCGATGTGTAACTTTACAGTGTGTTCCATCTTTGCTCTTCCTAAGAACCCATACTATTATCCTGCTTTTGTAAATGGCACCAAAGTGCAGTGGGGGCTCTTTGGTACAGATACACTCAAAGCTTGTACTGAAATCTTGTTGTAATCATGTTTCAGTACTAGTGCTCAACCTCTCTGAGTAGTTATCATTGCTGCCTGCAGGGCAAGATTAAGTTTAATGTGGGCCCGGGCTGTTATCGCTTTGGGGCCCCTCTTTATAATCACTTCCTTCCCTTCGCTGTTTTACTACCACCACACAACATTAATGTCAAATTATTCAGTCTTAGCTTAGCGTACAATTGACAAAAAACTACATTTCTTTTGCATGGAAACACACCCAGAAGTCATACATTATACTTACGAGACTTAAGCAGTGAAAATCCTGTTTGTGACGTAAACTCGGGCAACTTTCTGCTATAACTGAAGGCTGTACCAAGCAATCCTATTGACAAGATCCTTTTCTCAAATAGAGAAAGAAATACGCATACAGTAACTGCTTTACTATTTATTAAAAAAATGAAATCGGTGGATAGCCAATAAACACTGGAAAACACCAGAAAAAACTGTGGAAATGGTTGATCAATCCATGTTGACTTTACCCTTTTCCCATTAAAAAAAATAAAACCTACTACAAAAATAATAATAAATACATTCCCCAGTGCTGCTGGGCAATGTCCCTCCTTCCTGACTTGCATCTATCATTGATTCATTCAAAGAAAATAGACAAATGTAGCAAACAAGTAGAATGCAACAGCTAAAGTTAAATTCTATAAAACTATATTTAGAGAAAGTAAAATGGTGGATTAGTCTCTCTCTCTCTCTCTCTCTCTCTCTCTCTCTCTCTCAGGAACCAGTGACCAAACAAAGGATCACTAACAAACAAGGTTAATATACAGGTACTATTTAACAATGAGAGAGAGAGAATAGGCTAAGGAAAATTTGAATATATTATTATTTGTTTATTTAGCAGACACCTTTATCCAAGGCAACTTACAGAGACTAGGGTGTGTGAACTATGCATCAGCTGTAGAGTCACTTACAATTACATCTCACCCAAAAGACAGAGCACAAGGAGGTTAAGTGACTTGCTCAGGGTCACACAATGAGTCAGTGGCTGAGGTGGGATTTGAACCGGGGACCTCCTGGTTACAAGCCCTTTTCTTTAACCGCTGGACCACACAGCCTCCTATAGGCAAAGGGATGAGAGAAGGAATGCAAGGATTCTGAGAAATGTAGTTTTGACCTGGCCAGGCTTCTGTCCATCCTTTTGTGCTTTTAATTGAACAGAGTTGTATAGATGTCTTTTTTAAATAATACCTGCTCATATAACCACTTGGACTTCAATGTATTTTCTATACAAAGTGTGTATCGATGAGAGAATAATAAATACATGAACATCAAATTCCATTTAACCCCAAAATCAAGCTTTGAAAACGTCTTAAAGTTAAACTTTGAGCATAAGATATATACAGTAGCAGTATCATAATAACCACACTAGCCTACAGATGCCTTGACCAGACTGCACCCAGCTACCGCCAGACCCTCATCTCTCCCTACACCCCCACTCGACCTCTCCGCTCCTCCTGCACTAGAAGACTGGCTCTACCTCCTCTACACTCCCCTGCCTCCAGAGCCCGCTCCTTCTCCACCCTCGCCCCACAGTGGTGGAAGGACCTTCCTACAGATGTCAGGACTGCCCAGTCCCTGACCACCTTCCAGCGCCTCCTCAAGACTCACCTCTTCAGACAGCACCTGTAGAACTCCTCTTTTCCCTCTGGACACTTTATCACTCTTCCTTAATGCGCTTTGCTTGCTCTTATCTGCTCCCTATTTTACTGCATTTAATCCCGTACTTTAGAGTACTGTAATCTGTCAAGTGTTATTTAATCTGTAGTATTTTGTATTTAATTATATCCTGATGTAACTACACTGTTATATGCTCCGTTATTGAATCGTATTTTGTCATACTTGTAGAACCAAAGTCATTGTATTTATCTTGCTCTTAATTGTATTATTACTTGTACTGTAATTCTTGAAATGTATTTTTGTTTACGACTGTAAGTCGCCCTGGATAAGTGTGGAGTAGTGGTTAGGACTCTTGACCGGAGGGTTGTGGGTTCAATCCCAGGTGGGGAATACTGCTGCTGTACCCTTGAGCAAGGTACTTTACCTAGATTGATCCAGTAAAAACCCAACTGTATAAATGGGTAATTGTATGTAAAAAATAATGTGTAAAAAATAATGTAATTGTGTGTAAAAATAATGTGGTATCTTGTAACAATTGTAAGTTGCCCTGGATAAGGGCGTCTGCTAAGAAATAAATAATAATAATAATATGCAGTATCATAATAACTACATCAATAACAGTAGGAATACAAAGAATTATGCAATGCATCTTAATAATAAGAAGAAAAAATACAAATGTTATCAATTTTTACATTTTAAAACAAAATCAAGGATATATGCAGTGAACATGTTCCAGAATATCTCTTATGTATTTCATATACAGCAATGTCGGAAATGCATTGGAATTTAATCACAAAGATATGTAGATTTTATTTTTATATATTTTTAACATGGGCTTATGAGGAAACAGCCTTCTCTAAGTTTTTATATAAAGTATTGCTGGTTTGGGTGCTTGGGGGTGTCACTGTTCCCCTTGCTTTTTGCCATAGTGACTGTTAGACAGGAATCACACTGACTGCTGTACCAGTCCTGGCAGGCTGGATTACCTCTTCAGGGACCCTGAGATATTTAGTGAAGGGGTCGGAGGATTGGGCTCTCTTTGTATCCCTCTTCAATATTGATTATTCTGGAGGTACCAAAACGCACAGCCGATGACCTGACACTGGAACCTGTTGCCATGGAGACATTCAAATCTCTCTGCTTTGTATCTGCAGTAACAACAGAAATAGCTCTGGCAAACAAATCAGATGTAAATTATATTTCAGGCTTGCTTATACAAACACAGCATGATTGATTCTGTTCATATATTTTCTTTACTTTGAATCATCTCTGAAGATACAACTCCATCCAGCACCCCTCTCCCCATGCTGGTCTGCAGGTATGAGAGTCACTCAGTGCTCTCTGTGCCTCTCCCCATGCTGGTCTGCAGGTATGAGAGTCACTCAGGGCTCTCTGTGCCTCTCCCCATGCTGGTCTGCAGGTATGAGAGTCACTCAGGGCTCTCTGTGCCTCTCCCCATGCTGGTCTGCAGGTATGAGAGTCACTCAGGGCTCTCTGTGCCTCTCCCCATGCTGGTCTGCAGGTATGAGAGTCACTCAGGGCTCTCTGTGCCTCTCCCCATGCTGGTCTGCAGGTATGAGAGTCACTCAGGGCTCTCTGTGCCTCTCCCCATGCTGGTCTGCAGGTATGAGAGTCACTCAGGGCTCTCTGTGCCTCTCCCCATGCTGGTCTGCAGGTATGAGAGTCACTCAGGGCTCTGTGCCTCTCCCCATGCTGGTCTGCAGGTATGAGAGTCACTCAGGGCTCTCTGTGTCTCTCCCCATGCTGGTCTGCAGGTGTGAGAGTCACTCAGGGCTCTCTGTGCCTCTCCCCATGCTGGTCTGCAGGTATGAGAGTCACTCAGGGCTCTCTGTGCCTCTCCCCCATGCTGGTCTGCAGGTATGAGAGTCACTCAGGGCTCTCTGTGCCTCTCCCCCATGCTGGTCTGCAGGTATGAGAGTCACTCAGGGCTCTCTGTGCCTCTCCCCCATGCTGGTCTGCAGGTATGAGAGTCACTCAGGGCTCTCTGTGCCTCTCCCCCATGCTGGTCCGCAGGTATGAGAGTCACTCAGGGCTCTCTGTGCCTCTCCTCCATGCTGGTCTGCAGGTATGAGAGTCACTCAGGGCTCTCTGTGTCTCTCCCCCATGCTGGTCTGCAGGTATGAGAGTCACTCAGGGCTCTCTGTGCCTCTCCCCCATGCTGGTCTGCAGGTATGAGAGTCACTCAGGGCTCTCTGTGCCTCTCCCCCATGCTGGTCTGCAGGTATGAGAGTCATGCAGCATCAGGTCAATTTCATACTCAATACGGATGCCCTAGTACAAGGTGCGAGCACCTTTTTTGAGTGAAAGGTGTATGCGGCAGAGATGTATGGCTCTTAGATAGAACCAGCTTAATTTATTTCAAGTTTTCCCACTGATGATGGGAATGAGAATGTAAATATGGGAGCCAAGCTTTAAGGCTTTTTTAAAGAATATAAAGCCAGCAGAAATACTAAACAAACTGTTAAAACACACTATTCAGAAAAAAAATGTTATAATGTACTCTGCTTTAGTCTATGAGGATATTGTAGGATTCTATATTCCTGTTCATTCTAGTATAACAGTAGAAATTATTATTATAGAAATCATTGTAAGTCTGAGTAAAAAAGGATCTGGATTGGGGTCACGCTGACCATAAATAAATACCTGTGAAATGAGCTAAACTCTCATTAACTGAGAGCTGCCTGTATCAAAAGGCTTATAGCCTTGAGAGAAAAGGCAGAAGTGATCATTTCATTAATTAAATTAGAAAAGTTGTGTGGTGCGGTGCCCCGCCCCTGTGCGTATTTTGTGTGTTATGTTGTATGTAATGTTTTATATGTTGTATGTAGTGTGTTATTGTTGGTGTGTGTATTGGTGCACAGTATATAATGTGGGGTTATGTAGCACGAGTGATTTAAAATGTATATTTGTATTTAGACACGAGGATGGCACAATCGCTCCACTTGCAGATTGGGTATTAGTATGGAAGCACGGGGAGTAGAAATTAGTTCACCTGCAGATGTACCGAGATTCAAAGTGAATGATTGATTAGCAATCGAGCCTCCATACAGCTGCATAAAAGGGTGAGTGCTTCACACACACTGGGTTTTGGGTGTTCGTGAGTGGAGAACGGGAGAGTGAAAGAGGAGATAAATTATAAAAGAGAATAACAATTGCTACCGTGCTGGAAGCACCAGCACAGTACTTGTTGTTTGCAGTGTTTTGCTTAAACCTTTATTTTGTTAATAAAACACTGAGCGCGCAGCGTCTCAGTTTCAGCCCGCAGTTGCTGTGTGTTTTGGTTTTATTTCGGTCCGACGTCACCCCTACAGTCATCCTGTTCACAAGTTGTCTACAGTGTAAGTTCTTATCAGGAAGGTTGTGACTTTAATTGGGATGATGTCTGTGAGCCAAAACTACAAAGTCTTTTGTATTGCAAAAGAAAAAGCAACTGTTGGACAGAATTACATTTAAAAGTAAAAATAAGTGTTGCATTTATTTAAGTTTTACTGTGATAGAAAACAGAAGCATTTATTACAGGGAAACTGTAGTTTAAAAGTGATATAATTGAATACAAAGCTGTAACCTAGTTTACTAACTTGGGCACATGCATAAAGCTACCATCTTTTTGTCAGTACATTTACTGTAGGGTACCCCTCAACTCTGCTAGCCTGACTGAAGCAATATTAGTGCATTTAAAGCTGGTTTGCTGGTCAGTTGTATCTCCTATAAAGACCCTTGCCTATGTATAAACTGTTATACTAACAAAAAGTATTTCATGAGTGAGGCAACTGGACACTAACAGAAAAAATAACTCTAGTTTAGAAACAGGTTTTAAACTAAACACAGAGCCTCTATAAGAATAGCAAACTCTATGAAAAGAGACAATATGTGTGAGTAAAGTTAAAATTAAAATAAGTGTTTTATTTGTATGAGGTTTTACTGAATTAAAGAATAGTCTTGTTACAGGAAAAGGCAGAAAACGATCACCTGGTTTAATTGGCTTTAAATGCACAGAACAAGTTGATAAGTGTTACATCTGTGTGGATTGTGTGAATATAGGGGCCACTTTGAAGTATGTTTCTCTGAATGCGCATTCACGTTACACAATGGGAACTGAGTTATTTTCTTTTTTATGTTATTTTTTATAAATAATTATTTTGATTTTACAATTGTGTATGTAGGCCTACATATAACCAGTTTACAGCTGGTTACACAATATTTTGTTTTGAAATGTTTATTTTATTATATTTTTTTCATTTTTTTGAAGTCTATGCAGTAGGGTAATGTGAAAAAAGCCTTTTATGTTATTTTTGAAAATAATGACTTTGTTTTCACAATTTTGTAGGTAGATATAGCAGTTTACAATTTTGTAGGTAGATATAGCAGTTTACACAATATCTTCTTCTGAAATGTTTATTTTATTACAGTTTTTCATTTTTTTTACGTCATGCATTATATGCGCTAATTTCGAAAGCAAAGCCTTTTATATTTATTTTTTCATTTAAATACGATGTTTCTGCTATGCAAATGTTAGATATGATGTTCATAAATAAAACTTTGAGCTGTATCTGATAGTTTGTGTTTCATTTTCATATCGAAGCTGTTTAAAATGTACCCGTCAACATGACTACTGCTGGCGGTTCTAGGTAGTAGCATAAATCCGACGGTTCTAGTGTTAATATACAGTACATTTTCTGAAGGAATATAAAATAATTGGTAACCTTGCTTTTGCCTGCTTATAGCAAAGTGATGCCAGGCGTGGCTAAGACTTTTTTTAAGAGAAAAAATTAGTCTGAATCCAAGGTCTCTATAATGAGTGATTTTTTTTTAATATTAACTAACGAAGAGTACATTTTTGGTAACAGGAAAAGGAGTTGATGGTGCACTGCCAATTACTTCATTATATTATAGAAAGTAATGAGAGCTTGGTAGTTGCTTGAAATTGAGAGGTGGACATCTTATCTGTAGAGATACCGGTCCGAGGCTTCTCTTGAATCTGGCCAAAGCATGACTTCATGCAGTGAATTTGGAAAAGCGCTGACAGTGGAGTTTCATATTAATTAAGACTAACCTTGGCAAGTAAACAGGGTGTCTGAAACCTGCTTGCACAGGGGATTTTAGAAACAGAGAGATCATGCTTAGTTCAAGAATTGAAAAGCAAACATAGGACAATTACATTTAACTATTTAACTTTTTATACTGGATAAACAGTTTTTATTCTGTATTATTTTGTTAAAACACATCTATCTATGAAATAAAGCCAGCCTATTGAAAATAATATCTTTTGAAGTATATACTTTAAACCCAAGTTGGAATAATTAAACAGGTGTTATATATATTAAAAAAACATCTCTCTCTCTCTCTCTCTCTCTCTCTCTCTCTCTCTCTCTCTCTCTCTCTATATATATATATATATATATATATATATATATATATATATATATATATATATATATGTATTTTATTCACTTGTATGCTGTATTAAGGAACTCCATGGTACTGAAAATCAGTTCAAAAGTTCACTCTTTTGAACATCAGTTCAAAAGTTCACCTCACATATTTTGGAACTGAGGAAGGGGCGGACATGAGATCATATCCAATTAATTTTAAAGGAGTTACCGAAACTTTTCAAACATACTGTTCACTTAAAATATAAGGGTTGTAAAACAAGCCAAATAATTAGATTTAATTGGATCTTCTGACATATGAAGTGGAGAAAAATATATATAAAAGTTGAGGCAAAACCCCAGTCAAGTTGCGTGGTCCATGCTTTGATCTCTGGAAAAGCTGGCTGCTCTTTGATCAAATTTGGAAGCCTCTGCCTTTGAAGACAGTTCTTGTCTTTACATTATATTACACAACTACACTTCCATATATGGGAAGGTAAGAATCATTTTGAATTTCTAGTTCACTTATATTGATGCATTCCTATAAGGTATATCTCCTGTGTCCTCCTTAAACGTCTCCCTGAGTGTGCTCAGAATATGTATATATATATATATATATATATATATATAATAAATAAAAGGAAGCACGTGGACTCTGACACAGTGATGAGGGATTGGGGCTGTCCTGTCCCAGCCGTCATCAGAAGGGAGCGAGTGGTGTCCTATTTCAGCTGGTCCATCAGTAAGGTCAAACGTCGGTGTTGTGTGACCGAAGGAGCTACTCGCAGTTGTGGTGGTGGTACACTGCCTCTGCGGACTCCCATTCACCATCCAGACCAACCATGCTGCCTTGCAGTGGCAGCTGTCCTTCAGCCGAAACCGAAGGGCAGGTGGATAGAGCAGCTCCAGTCCTTTGATTACAAAATCCAGCACAGAGCCGGGAATGCCACATGGACGCCACGACGGTCCCACCCCCTGCACAGAGGAGGACTGCAGCCACTGCCACAGAAGGGAGGACTGGGAGCAGAAGTTGACAGCCATGGAATAGAGTAAGAGCAAAGATCTGGAGCGTCCCCAGCCGGCTGCTGTAGCCTGCAGTATGCTCACCATGGTGACTGCAGCAGAGTGGAGATGGCAGCAGGAGCAAGACCCAGACCTGCAACCGGTACTGCACTGGATGGAGGACCACCAGTGGCCGCTGTGACAACTGTGGGAGCAGTCTGGCCATCCAAGTCGGAGTCCTGCAGCAGTGCTGGCGAGAACCAGCTGACCAGGAACTAAGGTGGCAAGTAGTGGTGCCTGACACCCTGAAGATGGCAGTGCTCCAAACCCACTGCAGTACCCCGGTCTCGGGGCACTTTGGAGTTGCCAAGATGGGTCTTCTCGTTGCTGTGCCAGGGGCTGGGCATTCACAAGACATGCACCACCCCGCTACATCCCCAGAGCGATGGGCTGGTGGAGAGGTTTAACCGCACCCTCTCTGCCCAGCTCGCCATCGTAACTGGCGACCAACAACTGCATCTGAGCTCTAAACTTGCTGAAGTGTTGCAATACTTGTGTGCTAGCCGGTACTAGAGGGGAAGATTAACCAGTATCTTGGAAAACAACAGGAATTATGTACAAATGTTAAAAACAACAGGAATTATGTACAAAATGTTAAAATAACAGAAATCATTACAAATAAAAAAACAAATCTAAAAATATAACGTACATTGCATCATTTAAAAAAATAAAGCCACTTTCCCAGCCTGTCCCCTCTATCCTCTGGCTGCAGAGCCTGGGTGCTGTGTCACAACATGATGAAGCCTCTAGCTCTGCCAGCCAGCACTGAGAATGACTCAGAGAGGCAGAGCACTACAACTCAATCTCCAGCACTGAGAACGACTCAGAGAGGCAGAGCGCTAGAACTCAATCTCCAGCACTGAGAACGACTCAGAGAGGCAGAGCGCTAGAACTCAATCTCCAGCACTGAGAACGACTCAGAGAGGCAGAGCACTACAACTCAATCTCCAGCACTGAGAACGACTCAGAGAGGCAGAGCGCTAGAACTCAATCTCCAGCACTGAGAACGACTCAGAGAGGCAGAGCGCTAGAACTCAATCTCCAGCACTGAGAACGACTCAGAGAGGCAGAGCTAGAACTCAATCTCCAGCACTGAGAACGGACTCAGAGAGGCAGAGCACTACAACTCAATCTCCAGCACTGAGAAGGACTCAGAGAGGCAGAGCGCTAGAACTCAATCTCCAGCACTGAGAACGACTCAGAGAGGCAGAGCGCTAGAACTCAATCTCCAGCACTGAGAAGGACTCAGAGAGGCAGAGCGCTAGAACTCAATCTCCAGCACTGAGAACGACTCAGAGAGGCAGAGCGCTAGAACTCAATCTCCAGCACTGAGAAGGACTCAGAGAGGCAGAGCGCTAGAACTCAATCTCCAGCACTGAGAACGACTCAGAGAGGCAGAGCACTAGAACTCAATCTCCAGCACTGAGAACGACTCAGAGAGGCAGAGGGCTAGAACTCAATCTCCAGCACTGAGAACAACTCAGAGAGGCAGAGCGCTACAACTCAATTTGATACAACAAGCTATAAAAAGTACATTTTGCTAATTTAAGTACAAGTTAGACATAGGTGTTGTTTTAGGCGTTGCTTACTATTGTGTTGTATAATTAATCAATCGTTAATCAGTACACACCAGGTTTAAATTGTACAGTCAAGTCTCATTAGAACTCACATCACACACTTTGATGTTCAAATCTAGATTGGATTATTGGTTACTTACAGTTTGATAACATAAAAATAGAACTAACCACTTCTGCTTGACAGATCACAAGGGTGTTCTTTTACATTTTTCTCAGAATAACCCATCTGATGTTAAATACAAAAACTACTAGAAATTCAATTGTAAACTTCTGGAAAAGAAGAAATTCTGATTATCTACCCAAGAAGTAATCAGATGTTTATTAAATAATTCTCTTGCTAATAGTTTATTTTCAAATTGGGAATGGCTTACATTTAAAGTAAAGTGTATTTCAATTGAAATAGGAACTGGCAGAGTTAGTACAATTGGTGTCAAAATCTAATCTTTTAGATTTGGGAAAATATATGGCTTGGAGCTGCAGTCCAAACTTGACCAATACTATATGCAGGTGGCCAAGGGTGCATTTGTCAGATCTAGGGCCAGGTGGATTGAGAATGGTGAAAAAATTCAAAATATATATTTTAAACACTAGAACTGCCATGACAGTCTTCTGAAACGTTTTAGCAATTAAAATTAAAATTTCTTGTTCATGTCTGTTCTTAAGTTACTAAATATTTGAATTAAATACCCATACAGTTTTTCAGCTGCAGAATCGTAAGAATGAATAAGTTATAAGCACGAACTCCTTAAAACACCAGAGCAGCTTTTTAAACTGCATATTGAAATCAATAAAATATAGCCGACAATTTAGTCTGGCCTTTGTAATACAATCAAAGTCATTGTGAAAGAACGTATTATAATCCTGTTGAGTGCTTGAAACACTGATGAAAGTCATTCTACACATCATATTATTATTATTATTATTATTATTATTATTATTATTATTATTATTATTTACACTACATTTCTCAGGCAGAACGACTATGCCACCCTGAGTGTGTATAGGTGCAAAAAAATTTAAAAAATGTGTTTATTCTAAGCTCTGCACAGATCAGTGACCATCGGGACTGATACTAAACGAAAGCCAGAGACTGTTGCATTTTACAACGCAACGAAGTACGGTGTGGATATACTGGATCAAATGGCGCAGCTGTATTCTGTCAAAGGTGGTTCTCGCAGGTGGCCTGTGGCTGTTTTTTATAATGTTTTGGACCTGGCTTTTGTTTTGTACAAGCAGTGCACCGGGAACACAATCTCACAGAGGGACTTCATTTTGCAGCTAGCCCTGGATCTGCAGCAGAAACATTTTGATCAGAGATGCGCAAGCTGGCTTGCAAATGTCCCTCAACCTTCAGCCAGCGCTATGCCCACTGGCACACGGAAGAAAAGACAATGCCAGGTTGCTAAATGCAACAGAAACAAAACTCTGGATGTCTGCGCCCATTGTGAAAAGCCAGTCTGTGGTACATGCACTGGTAAAGTTGAAAAGCGTGTTTTCTGTGTGGATTGTACTAATTAGAAAGCTGTAATAGATGTGCCTTTGAACTCTGTTTCCCGCAAAGCACATTCATGTCGCATAAGGTAGGTTATATTTTTGTTTTATGCTATTTTTTTAACTAGTTATTTAATTTTTTATAATGTTGTATGTGCATACAGCTTTCTACACCTGTTTACACAGTAGTTAATTGTGTAATGTTTATTTTATTATAGTTTTTCATATGTGCTCTTTTTGAAACAAAAAAGAAAAACAAGTTTAATTTTCAATGTATATACAGTGTTTTTGCTGTGCAAATGCTATATATGATGTTCATAAATAAAAATATTAAGTTGTATCCGATTGTTTGTTTTTCATTTTCATATGTTCTCTTTTTGCCGTAATTAGTTAATTGGGCCAATTATTACCAATTATTGGTCTAATTAAGTAATTTAGAGCACAGTTGGAACAAAAGCCAGGAGGGACACCGGCCCTCCAGGACCGGAATTGCCCACCCCTGATCTAGAGCCTTCCTTTCTAGATGTGCCTATTCGTAATGTTAGTTTATTTGATTCCAAGTGCAGTAATAAACTTGTAAGACAGCACTTCTCAGACTTAGATTACACAAGACCTAAAGCTTGTGTGTCTTGGAACTCATTTCTAAACTGCAATGTTAATTGGAAGAAAACAAGGACAATTCCTCGCTCTTCCACTCGAGCTCACTACAATTCAAATAGAACGGCAGATGTTTACCTCTCTCAGGAAGTGTGGTCTTTCCGTGACTAAGAACTGTGTTAATAAAACATATAAGCAAACTGAACTGAAATGATCACTTCTGAATTATTTTATTAAAATGTAGTCTTTTAAACAGTAAAAGCTCTTACAGGGTATTCAAACTAACAGAAATGTCATTACATATAAAAACAACAATAAAACATTTCAAATCTCTCCCTCTCTCTCTCCTCCTCCCCCTCCCCCTCTCTCCCCTTTCCACTCCTCTCCCCCCTTCCCCTCACACCGCACTATCAAACACTTTAAACTTCAATTTGGGGGCACCTTAGGCATGTCCCCTCTCCCCTGCCTCCTGCCCTCCCTCCACTCCCCTGGCCCCACCAGCAGCATCCTGCCCCCTTGCTCCCTCTCTAGCCCCACCCCTGCCTTCGCAGCTCTCTGGTACAGCTCTATGGCGTGAGTCACCACGAAGACCAGCCAGAAAGCGTCTCCCACCAACCGGCAGCCCAGACCGAACCACTCCAGGCTGCAGGGGAGAGCTGATAGTTTGAGCTGCACCTCAATCAGGACCATGATGATGATAGAGAGGGGGCATAGAGCAAGAGCCAGGCAGCAAGAGGATCAGCCCCAGCAATGCCCCTGTAGAGGCAGAGCAGCATTGAGAGGGCCAGGGCGAGGGTGAGCCCGTTGGTGGCCAGCAGGGTGTAGTAGAGGGGGTAGACGATGGAGTCCGGGGGCAGGGGAGGGGAGGAGAGGGAAGAGTTTGCTCGGTTGTAAACCTCTCTCATGTGCCCCGTCTCGAATACCACCTGCATTGAGCAAACCACCAGAGTGTAGAGCCCACACACAGAGGCGCCGGTGCGAGGGGCACCCACACAGCCCCTCCGCAAACAGGTTCCGCATCGAGGGAAGGGGGAAAGGGTGTACTCAGGGGGATGGGTTAGTTTGCTCTCCTCTCTCTCCTCTTCCTCTCTGTCTCGCTCTATCTCTTTCCTCTATTTCTTTCTTGTTCTCCCTTCTCTCTTCTTCTTTCTCTTTCTTTCCCCTTTCTCTCTCTCCTCACTCTCTTCCTCTCCTCTCTCTCTTTCCCCTTTCTCTCTCCCTTCACTCTCTCCTCTGTTTCTCCCCTTTCTTTCTTCTCTCCCTTCTTTCTTGCCCCTCTTTCTCTCTCCCCCTCTTTCTCTTTCTTCCTCTCCTTTCTCGTTTCCCACTCTGAGGAGATGTCCTTTTCTCTCCCCCCTCTCTCTCCTGTTTCTCTCCTCTTTTCTGTGCTGAAATTCTGTACAATCCTCTCGGCTCTTGCTAAATTGTTCCCCAGAAGTCCTCTGATAAAACCGCTCCCACTCCGATCAGCTACTGACTGCTCTCTCAGGCTCTCAGTCTCATCTGTCTGTCTGTCTGTCTCTGTGAAAGGTACAGTTAGAAGTCACTGCTCCTCATTGGACCCTATTATTAGCAGTATCACACTTGTAATTTCTCTGAGAGTGTAGATCTCACACTCAGAGTGTAAACGACAAAACATATGGAACATTTAAACTACAACAGAATCTACAGAAACAGATTCAATACCGTAAAACTTCAAATAATCTCCAGTCTCCAATAGGGGCCGGGGCTACTGTCAAATATTGTAAATACACGCCGGGGCGTTTATTTAAAGTTTTACGGTATGTTAAAATCAGCTTCTGTTTTTTATTTAGATGTAATAAGTGTTGGGTGTCTCCCTCTAATCGTGTTGAGAGTGTGTTTCATTCTTTTGCTCTCTTTGTATGAATGAGTCCAGAATAAAATGCAGCAGTGTTTTATTTTATTCTTATTGCAGTAATACAATACACATTTCTGAGCAGAGTTGCGTTGTTTCAATGAGAGATCATTCAATATCAGTAAGAGACTAATAAACACAGTTCAGTTTAAGAGTGTAAAAGCCACCCAGTTAAATATAGATACCTGATACTCAGGAAGAACTCAGTGCCAAAACTCATTTATCAAAGCAATATTAATGAATCATTAATCAACAGCATAAAGTTTGTATTTGTCTTATTTAGAAATATGAACGACAATTTGTCAGCATTTCATTAAAATAAATAAATTAAAATAGATATAAACGATTCAGTTGGTCTAAAGATTAAACAGTTATTCGACTGACGACTATTATTGAGAACTGCAGTAGATACCCAGAGGATGAACACTGCTGTGTTATTTTCCATTAGCCTTTCATTTGTTATAACAGGGCGCACTAAAGTCTTTCTTCATCATCAGCCCAGGTGGCTGCGGGCAGGCAGAAGCATATTAGGTACCCGGGCGCCACCTAGCGGTCAAACTGCGACTAGACGTTTGGGAATTATAATTAGGGCTTCTGTTTTTCGGGTTTTATTAATTGTATTTTTCGGTGCTTATTTTTAGCTATTTTCGAGTTTTATGTCAATCTTTTTTTTTCGGGGCTTTCATTTGTGATATACTGTATGAAATTAGTGTTTTCGGTTACTTTCCAAAATGCTTGAGCGCTTTTTTTCTGTCTATCTATCTATATATATATAGATAGATAGACAGAAAAAAAGCGCTCAAGCATAATATATATATATATATATATATATATATATTAGTAACTCGACAGTACTTGCACACTTAATGTACCTTCTTTCCTTTGCTGTCTTCCACAATGAAATCCCTATGGTCACGGGCACATTTTTCTGGGGTTTTTGTGTGGAGGCATTTTTGTACATTTCGCCACAATTCTGTTTTAAATCCTCTGTATCTTAACTGTAATATAGCTTTAAATCCTGTTAACAAACCTCCATCCTGATTGTAATCTCGTTTTAAATCTGGCAAGCGCATTCTCCAATAGAATTGTAGGAATGTGCTGTCACTCCGTAGTTGGGGCGGGTTTAAAGTATTGAGAACGAATCAATGATAGATGCAAGTCAGGAAGGAGGGACATTGCCCAGCAGCACTGGGAAATGTATTTATTATTATTTTTGTAGTAGGTTTTATTTTTTTTAATGGTTAAAGGGTAAAGTCAACATGAATTGATTAACCATTTCCACAGTTTTCCAGGTGTTTTCCGGTGTTTATTGGCTATCCACCGATTTCATTTTTTTGTATCGGGTGTGTTTTATCGGGTTTTATCGGTTAAAACCGAAAACCAGAAACCCTAATTATAAATAAAGCAGGGCTGGATTAAGGTATTAGGCAATGTAAGCAGTTGGCTAGGGGACCATGGCGATTATCGCTCTGTCCCTGTTTTTTCTCTATAGGTTGCTTAAACATATTAATACATTCCCTTTGCTTGTGTGGCACAGATTTCTGCACCAATGATGTTTGTTAATGTCAAAATAAATAAATAAATAAAGATTTCTGAACTCAGCCTTGAACATTTAAGCTCTGACCTCGCGCACAGTAGAAGTTTCTATTAAACTCATTTCTGCCATTATTACGATGTTATCATACCTAACTAGTTGGCGTTTTATTATTTTAAAAATATATAAAACAGGTGTTATTATCATGTTATGTGTGTTTGTGTTTCTGACACCGTTCCTATATATATATATATATATATATATATATATATATATATATATATATATATATATATATATGGGAGACCGGGGACAGTTTTTACCTTTCTCTCCATTACGCACAGATGAGCTTGTTTGACCAGACTTTGATACAAGAAACTTACATCTGTCCTCTACCAATCCCCATAGTGATCCTGTTTTAAGAGCTGATAGACACACAGCAAGAGGGCTTGAAATGTAAGGTGTCCGATGCTGCCATTACTCCATGGCCAGGGTCAGTTGCAACGGGGGGTGGGGTCAGATTTAACATTCTGTGAAGAATAATTAAATAAATAACACATTTCATTAACTCAAGAATTTAATGTTTTATTGAATAAGATCAATTTTCACATGAAGCAAATGTGCTTGTTTTTATTGAACTCAAACAATGTGTATCTTCATTGAAAAATAAAAATGTTCACATAAGGCTTTTTGTCTTTTTGTTGTCCTTCTTTTAAAACTTTTTAACATTTAAATTCTAATCTAAAGTGAACATGTGACGTAAGCATGTCTATTCTCAAACTATTTTGCTTTAATTGGTCATTTATTTATTTATTTATTTACTTACTTATTTATTTATTTATTGATGGAGAAAAATCCCTGTTTAATGTCACAAAACGAGCAAGAGCCATTTAGAGAGTGGCCCGTCTTTAAATTATGTTTGGCTCGGGGTTGTGACACCTCACCGTGTGAAAATGCCCCTGTTCTTTACAGACAATGACGTCTCTATAACGTGTGCAATTATATGACGTGACGTGTATTCCTCTATGGAAACATCAATGCGATTTCTACAGTAAGTGGTGGGCTATAGTTTTTTGTTTTTATTTACTCGTGTGTTTTTAGTATTTTTTTCTCTTCTGTTAACTGTTGCTTGATTAAATAAATACAACACTATATAATGTATTGGCATTTACTTGAACAACGTATCTAGTAATAAGTATATGAAACGGAGAAGCAGAGAAACGGCTGTTTTATGAAACGGAAAGTCACTGGGTCTACACAGGACATTTATATACACAAATGGTTTGGGATATTTCTTATTCCGTGTATTCATAGTGATTCATACAAACCGAACAATCGTCCCACTTCCTCAGAGATTAGGGGGAGGAGGTCTGAAGAAGATTCCCTTTTTAGCTGGTGGTTGCCGTCTGCACCGCACTGCAATACACAACGTGTTCATTTGTATTAAAACCCCATTAATGTTTACATAGAGAAACATTATCGTTTAGTAAAACAATGGTTGTAAAGTAGGCTATATTAATGAACAAGACAAATGCCATAGTATCATGCTTTGCACCATGAAAGAAAAAGAGACCAACTCTTAATTTCACAAACATGGCAGGTTCCGTTTACTTTTGTATTATATAAGAAGCCATGTCAAAAAATATAACCAAATATAACGTCCCGTTATAACTACACTGTCAATACCCAACAGCTGCTTTAAAACACAGGCGCCGCTTTTAACCTGCCCTGTATTAACAGCACAATAAAGACAGACTTGTTGTCTTACTTTGCTTCTTTGTGAACGTCGCTAATACTTTACCTAAACAAAATTATAATATTAGCTCAACATAACCTTGAAGCTATGCTTGTTATCTCAAAACATTTGTTGTATAAATAATATAGTTTATTACGATTGTATTATTATTAAACTAAGTGAAACTAGGAATATAGGCTATTGAATAGCCTATTTTTCTAAGGTATAATGTTTGGTTATATTTTTGTAACGTTTAACTATAAATACATTAATACATATTCAGATATAAACTCGCTTGTAATTTTAGCAACTTAAACACGGCGGTACTACAAACTAGACCATTTTTAAATTTGATTTATATTTATTCATTCACCGTATATATATATATATATATATATATATATATATATATATATATATATATATATATATATATATATATATATATATATATATATAATTTGGACTTACCTTGTCTTTTCCAGTTGTTCTACTTTTTAATCGTCGTTAAATCGTTATTGGTCCTAAAATATTGTATTCGTTGTATTAATAGTTTTATTCTTTAGTTGAATGAATTGCTCATCTGACGGCTGCAGGATGTCGGTTTTTTTTTAAATGTATTTTTAATTTTAACGTTCGGTGCACGCGCCGGTAACAGAGCGAGAGAGAGAGAGCGAGAGAGAGAGACTGCTGTGACGTCACGCGGTCGGTCACGCGAGCACATTTTGTATTTCAATAGGCATAGCAGAGCTGATAGCTTTCATTGGATTTTATTGTGATTAGTTATTGCTTAGTTAGTCCAATAAAAGGTATCGCCTCTCATTCTCTTTGTCTATCATCTCTGGACTGTTACAGCTGCATTTTCATCGATCATATTATAATAAATATGTTATTATATATTTAATCAGTAATGTGTTATTTGTAGTGGAGTATCGTTATAACAAGTGTTATTTGGAATACCTTTTCATTTTTTAAAAAAAAAGGTATTTTTTTGTTTTTTGGATAAACACAAAAAGGTTTAAATGATTAAACAATACTTTATTTCGTGGTTGTGTAAAACACAAACTGCCCTAATCAGACAAAACACAAACTGCCCTAATCAGACAAAACACAAACTGCCCTAATCAGTGAAACACAAACTGCCCTATTCAGTGAAACACAAACTGCCCTAATCAGTGAAACACAAACTGCATGCCTGTGGAATGGAGCTCATGTTGTGGAGCTGTGTGTGTGAGTGTGGAATGGAGCTCATGTTGTGGAGCTGTGTGTGTCTGTGGAATGGAGCTCATGTTGTGGAGCTGTGTGTGTGAGTGTGGAATGGAGCTCATGTTGTGGAGCTCTGTGTGTGCCTGTGGAATGGAGCTCATGTTGTGGAGCTGTGTGTGTGCCTGTGGAATGGAGCTCATGTTGTGGAGCTGTGTGTGTGCCTGTGGAATGGAGCTCATGTTGTGGAGCTCTGTGTGTGCCTGTGGAATGGAGCTCATGTTGTGGAGCTGTGTGTGTGCCTGTGGAATGGAGCTCATGTTGTGGAGCTCTGTGTGTGCCTGTGGAATGGAGCTCATGTTGTGGAGCTCTGTGTGTGCCTGTGGAATGGAGCTCATGTTGTGGAGCTCTGTGTGTGCCTGTGGAATGGAGCTCATGTTGTGGAGCTCTGTGTGTGCCTGTGGAATGGAGCTCATGTTGTGGAGCTCTGTGTGTGCCTGTGGAATGGAGCTCATGTTGTGGAGCTGTGTGTGCCTGTGGAATGGAGCTCATGTTGTGGAGCTGTGTGTGTGCCTGTGGAATGGAGCTCATGTTGTGGAGCTGTGTGTGTGAGTGTGGAATGGAGCTCATGTTGTGGAGCTCTGTGTGTGTGAGTGTGGAATGGAGCTCATGTTGTGGAGCTCTGTGTGTGTGAGTGTGGAATGGAGCTCATGTTGTGGAGCTCTGTGTGTGTGAGTGTGGAATGGAGCTCATGTTGTGGAGCTCTGTGTGTGTGAGTGTGGAATGGAGCTCATGTTGTGGAGCTCTGTGTGTGCCTGTGGAATGGAGCTCATGTTGTGGAGCTGTGTGTGCCTGTGGAATGGAGCTCATGTTGTGGAGCTGTGTGTGCCTGTGGAATGGAGCTCATGTTGTGGAGCTGTGTGTGCCTGTGGAATGGAGCTCATGTTGTGGAGCTGTGTGTGCCTGTGGAATGGAGCTCATGTTGTGGAGCTCTGTGTGTGCCTGTGGAATGGAGCTCATGTTGTGGAGCTCTGTGTGTGCCTGTGGAATGGAGCTCATGTTGTGGAGCTGTGTGTGCCTGTGGAATGGAGCTCATGTTGTGGAGCTGTGTGTGCCTGTGTTGTGAGTGCTTCCTGTCCTGTACACACAGCGCCTGCAGTGTTAAGAAATGTCCACGAGGATGCATCGTCTCACACCTATGCAGCTGCACCTGGTGCAAGAAACACTCAAGGCACTTTATTTGAAATATTTAATTTCACAAAATAATTCTTGAGAATGTATTAGTGTTTATTTTTTTTTTAAAAAATGAAAACGTGAAAAATTAATTTTCCATTTTTTCTTCCCCATGTAAATATGGGACGGTAATACTCAAGCTGGTGACGTTATGCAGTGTGTCAGTCAGTGTGTTACACAAACAGACAGAACCACATTCCACCTTCACTCATTATTTTATTTACATTAATGTTCTTATAGAACATCAAGCCCTGAATTTTCTTCATGTTCTTTATTATTATTTGTTTATTTAGCAGACCCCTTTATCCAAGGTGACTTACAGAGACTAGGGTGTGTGAACTATGCATCAGCTGCAGAGTCACTTACAATTACGTCTCACCCAAAAGACGGAGCACAAGGAGGTTAAGTGACTTGCTCAGGGTCACACAATGAGTCAGTGGCTGAGGTGGGATTTGAACCAGGGACCTCCTGGTTACAAGCCCTTTTCTTTAACCACGGGACCACAAAGCCTCCTTAGTATTTTTGCTTGCTTCAGCCAGGGCAGGGTTGTGTTCAGTATTGTCGCTTGCTTCAGCCAGGGCAGGGTGTTGTTCAGTATTGTCGCTTGCTTCAGCCAGGGCAGGGTTGTGTTCAGTATTGTCGCTTGCTTCAGCCAGGGCAAGGTTGTGTTCAGTATTGTCGCTTGCTTCAGCCAGGGCAGGGTTGTGTTCAGTATTGTCGCTTTCTTCAGCCAGGGCAGGGTGTTGTTCAGTATTGTCGCTTGCTTCAGGAGGGTAGGGTTCTGTCTTGGTGTAGTGCCCAGCCTCTGGGGGTCCCCTGGTGTAATGACAGTCCATATCCACAGGGAGGTGCCACTACATTGTAGAACTAACACTGCGGGGTGGGCTAGATTCTTTAAAACGATGTCATTGGACAGTAAAAATGCGCCCAACACCACAGTTATTGCCAAATCAGAAACACTCCAGTGCATTTCATTCAGGGGCTTCTGTGAAGTTTAGTCTCACGTTGTTTCTCTAGAAATGGAAATCGCTATTTTGGAGTAAATAGATTTGTCTATTGTCATCCGAAGTCTGCCCTTCCACTCCTGATCTTTGTTCTACACACACAATCTTATAGTAACCCTCTCTCTCTCTCTCTCTCTCTCTCTCTCTCTCTCTCTCTCTCTCTCTCTCTCTCTCACACACACACACACACACACACACACACACACACACACACACACACACGCACACTCAGGAAGTGCTCCAGATATCCGGAGTGCTTTGTTCACCCAGTCCCTCCCAGCCTCCCCTGTAACTCCGCTCTCCTGTTTGCCTGGAACACTGCTCTTCATGCACTGCTCTGAGCCTGAGGATGAACGCTCTTTGATTGGGAATGAACACTCTGGGATTGGGAATGAACACTCTGGGATTGAGAATGAACACTCTGGGATTGAGAATGAACACTCTGGGATTGAGAATG
>CM060296.1:6372624-6374514 GCA_030684275.1 Acipenser oxyrinchus oxyrinchus | reverse complement strand
TAGGAACCTGCTGTGTATCTGAAGAGGGTGGCTGTCTGTTCAGGGACAGTGAAAGGAGAGCAAGGAAGCAAGGAAGGGGTCCGGGGGTAAAACAGAGGCAATAAACCCCCGTGATTGTGCATTGAGGAATGTGTAACATTGTGTCCATGTTCGATCACTCACTTGTTGAACTCCAGTCTCTCTCGAGCCTCTCTGCACTACCAGCTGAGCCCACAGGGGGGAACTCTAACCTAGGAGAGGAGAAATACAGCAAGGTCAGACACCCTGAATACAAAGACACACCCTGAACACAGAGACACACCCTGAACACAGAGTCACACCCTGAATACAGAGTCACACCCTGAATACAGAGACACACCCTGAATACAGAGTCACACCCTGAATACAGAGACACACCCTGAACACAGAGTCACACCCTGAATACAGAGTCACACCCTGAATACAGAGACACACCCTGAACACAGAGACACACCCTGAACACAGAGTCACACCCTGAATACAGAGTCACACCCTGAACACAGAGACATACCCTGAACACAGTCACACCCTGAATACAGAGTCACACCCTGAATACAGAGACACACCCTGAATACAGAGACACACCCTGAACACAGAGACACACCCAGAATACAGACACACCCTGAATACAGTCACACCCTGAATAGAGACACACCCTGAATACAGAGACACACATAAACACAGATACACACCTTGAATACAGAGACACACCCTGAATATAGAGACACACATAAACACAGAGACATACAGAAACACACTGACACACACAAACAGAAACATAGACACAGACACACACTGAACACAGATACACACATAAACACAGAGACAGAGACACAGACACACACACTGAACACAGAGACAAATAAACACAGAGACAGAGACACAGACACACACACTGAACACAGAGACACACGAACACAGAGACACACAGAAACATAGACAAAGACACACACCGACACACACACACACACACACACACACACACTGAACACAGATACACACGTAAACACAGAGACACACATCAACACACACACTGACACAGACACAAACAGACACACAAAAATATACAAACACAGACACAAACACACACAGAAATATACAGACACACACACACACAAATACACACACACAGACAGAAACAGAAGAATATTAAACGCAGGTGATGACAAGCAATCAATATTCTTCCCTCTCATTAGCAAAGCAACATTCACCCAATAGTTTAATAGTTTATAATAAAAGTCCAGAGGGCAGATTGTGACATGTAGAATAAAACTACATTAAAATGAAGATTTATCAAATATGCTTTACCACACCTCTCTGTGCTTTACAATGCTTCCCTATGCTTTACCAGACCTCTCTGTGCTTTACAATGCTTCCCTATGCTTTACCAGACCTCTCTGTGCTTTACAATGCTTCCCTATGCTTTACCAAACCTCTCTGTCCTTTACAATGCTTCCTTAAGCTTTACCAGACCTCTCTGTGCTTTACAATGCTTCCCTATGCTTTACCAGACCTCTCTGTGCTTTACAATGCTTCCCTATGCTTTACCAGACATCTCTGTGCTTTACAATGCTCCCCTATGCTTTACCAGACCTCTCTGTGCTTTATAATGCTTCCCTATGCTTTACCATACCTCTTTGTGCTTTACAATGCTCCCCTAGGCTTTACCAGACCTCTCTGTGCTTTACAATGCTCCCCTATGCTTTACCAGACCTCTCTGTGCTTTATAATGCTTCCCTATGCTTTACCATACATCTTTGTGCTTTACAATGCTTCCCTATGCTTTACCATACCTCTCTATTCTTTACAATGCTTCCCTATGTTTTACCAGACATCTCTGTGCTTTACAATGCTTCCCTATGCTTTACCAGA
>CM060296.1:6355124-6357624 GCA_030684275.1 Acipenser oxyrinchus oxyrinchus | reverse complement strand
AGGAGCGACTTCCAAACCTTCAACATGCGAGCGAACGACTTCCAAACCTTCAACATGCGAGCAGCGACTTCCAAACCTTCAACATGCAGCGAGCGACTTCCAAACCTTCAACATGCGAGGGAGCGACTTCCAAACCTTCAACATGCGAGGGAGCGACTTCCAAACCTTCAACATGTGAGCGAGCGACTTCCAAACCTTCAACACTGCATTTCAGCTCTAGTGTCTTCATCAGTGTGATTGAAACTAAACTGAGTCAAGCAGACTCACATTAACACTACTGAAGGCCTGGTCTAGTCTCTATACTTCTCCCTCAGACCTGCTGTGCTCTATAACCCGTCTCTGCTGTACGTACCTGCGGCGATGCTACATGCTGGGATGAGTGTGAGGCGGTGATGTCATCATTCTGGGAGGGTGTGGTTTTGTCGTCTGGGTCGCGGGGTCGGAAGCTGCTCAGGGTCACACTAGGCTCCTCCCCCCCAGGCAGGTCCAAACCACTATAATAAATTCCACGGGGGAGCATGGTCCAAACCAACCATTCATAGAAACGTGGGGGGGGGGCAGAGAGATGGAGAGACCCAAACACACACACACACACACACACACACACACACACACACACACACACACACACACACACACACACACACTCACACAGACTCAGACACAAAGACACAGACAGGCACAATCAATCAATTAGTACAATCAGTCATGGATTATTGCTTGCTCTAAATAAATTCATTCACAAACTGAAAAATAAAAATTAAAAAAATAGAAAACCAAAGTAAAGTTTCTATAAGAGAAGAACTATTCTATGTTTTATTAAATAAAATAATTTAAATATGTAATTATAAAAAAGAAAGCAGATGTATTTTCACAACTGTGGTGTTTATATTAGTAAAATAAATGAACCCAGGAACTCATCTATCAAACCAAGCTGTTAAATCCTCCCGTGTTACTGTTCATAAATATCAACGACTTTCAATAAACAGGCGTTACGTGGAAAGAATATCAGAATTATTGACTAAAATCAAAAAAGCATTGGAGTTTTCAATAATAACTATATTTATATGTATATATATATATACTAATTGGCTCACTTCATATGCATACAAACCACTAGAAACTATTCCACTTGATTCCCTTCAATGAAGCCACATGAGTTCTACTGTTAATAACTTTTACTCCTGTAGTACCAGGAGTAACAGGAAAGGAAGTATTCAGTCAAACTTATTAAATCCAAAAACGTTTCACCAAACAGCATCTGGCATCACCCTGAACTGCAACAACACAGTGATGGTCACTCTCCCATTCAAACACTCACTCACACCCACACACAGCACTCACACTCTCACACACTCACTCACACTCACACACACTCACTCACTCACACACTCACTCACACAGCGACTCACTCTCACACACACTCACACTCACACACAGCGACTCACTCCTCACACACACTCACACTCACACCACAGCGACTCACTCTCACACACACTCACACTCACACACAGCGACTCACTCTCCCACACACACTCACACTCACACACAGCGACTCACTCTCTCACACACTCACACTCACACACAGCGACTCACTCTCACACTCACACTCACACACAGCGACTCACTCTCACACACACTCACACTCACACTCACTCACTCACTCACTCACACACGGCGACTCACTCTCACACACACTCACTCACACACAGCAACTCACTCTCTCACACACAGCGACTCACTCTCTCACACACTCACTCACACTAAGCTAGACAGCCTCTTTAAGGGTGTTTAAATTGACACTCCTGTTTTCAGACAGACAGACAGACGGACGGACAAGCTTTAATATATATAGGTGTGTCTTTGAAACTCAGGTGCAGATTAAATAAGTAGCATCACACAGACAGACAGACAGACAGACAGACAGACAGACCGCACCAGTATCTCTCCATTCCCCTCTCTCTCCATCCCTCGCTCCCTCTCCACCTCTTTTTAATCATGGGTTAGATGTCCAATCCAATCATGTCTAGCTTGTAAGTCCAATCCATGTCTGTTCAAGTTCTTGTGAAGACGGGGTGCTGTGAGGTCTGTACCCCTCAGAGTTCCACGGGGTGCTGTGAGGTCTGTACCCCTCAGAGTTCCACGGGGTGCTGTGAGGTCTGTACCCCTCAGAGTTCCACGCAGCCTCCCTGCTTTTGATCAGTGAGTCTCCAGTTCAGTGGAGTGACAGGCAGGCAGACAGACAGACTTGATCCAATAGTATTCCTCTTCCAGTAATGGTGAGGACGGACCCTGTAAAACACAAGCCAAGAAACATTGTGTTCACATCACACTGTACAAAACAGCATGACAGGACATCATACAGACACCATGCTGGGGAGCTGCTGTAGTTCTGCACAGGGTTTATAGTGTTAATAAGTATCTTTATGTGAGCGTTGCCAAGCACAAACGAAGACACACACACACAAAGGCTATGCAAATACTGTAACCAAAACACTTC
>CM060296.1:6335124-6347624 GCA_030684275.1 Acipenser oxyrinchus oxyrinchus | reverse complement strand
ACACACAGTGCAAAGCTGAACTGCCCAATCCCTATTATCAACACTAAAGCAAATAGCAGGCTTTCTTTCTAAAGAAAAAGAAAAGAACAAACTGAATTCTTCTTCAACCCAAAACAGGAATGGAACGACTTCAACCACCTGCGATTCAAATAAGAAAATACATTATTATTATTATTATTATTATTATTATTATTATTATTATTATTATTATTATTATTATACTCAAATATGTATGTATTTGTTTTTTAAAAGATTGACTTGACTAACATTTTAATACAGCGTACAGCGCCACCACTGCTGGTGTTTAAATGCAGTCACTGCAGCTTCAGGTAGAGAATTTACTTTTATATTTCTTTGATTATATTGCTATGAAAAATAAATTATCATGAAAAAAATATATTTAAAAAAACCTTTAAAAGTAATAATTATATAACTCTGCTCATGTTTTTATATTTAAAAGACAGCCCTGGGTCCATGAGATAGAAAACAGAGATACACAAACAAACAAGACGACAGGAACACGTTAGTAATCATTACAGTTTGGAGGTTTTCATTTATTCAGCAAAGGCTCCCATATTTTGCTATGATTCCCGGTCATTCCACGTCACAGTAGCTTTCTTAGACATTGTCACACAACAAACTGTTAACTCATGCCACCCTGTGGCCAAATACTGCAACTGCAATCTCTTATTTTATTTGAGGTCATCAGCATTCTGTACTATACTATACATAGGGCTTCTGATTCTCGGTTTTAACCAATAAAAACCCCGGATACAAAAAAATGAAATCGGTTTATAGCCAATAAACACCAGAAAAAATGGTCACTCAATTCACGTTGACTTCACCCCTTTCCCATTAAAAAAAAATCAATAAAATATCAATAAATAAATAAATACCTTTCCCAGTACAGTTGGGCAATGTCCCGCCTTCCTGATTCGTACCTATCATTGATTCGTTCTGAATACTTTAAACCCGTCTCAACTACTGAGAGCACATTTCTATTGCAGACTCCGCTTGCGAGATTTAAAGCGAGATTACAATTAGGAATGGAGGCTGGTTCTCAGGATTTAAAGCTGTATTACAGTTAAGATACAGAGGATTTTAAACAGAATTGTAAATTGTGGCAAATGTAAAAAATGCCTCCACACAAAACCCCAGAAGAATGTGCCCGTGACCAGAGGGATTTCACTGTGGAACACAGCGAAGGAAAGAAGGTACAACTTAAGTGTGCAAGAACTGTCCAGTTACTACTATACATATTTTGACAGAAACAAACACCCAAGCATTTTGGAAAGTAACTGAAAACAATAATTTCATACAGTATATAAAAGCGAAAAGACCCAGAAAAATCTGGTTTATATAAAACTCACAAATAGCTACAAAAAAGCACAGAAAACTGAAATGAATAAAAACCCAAAAAACAGAAGCCTAACTATACAGTAACTGTTGCCCATACCAAATTAAAACAACAAGGACTCTGCTAGAATCAAGCAAGACATGCAAGCCTGTGAACCTCTCTCTGCACTGACAGCATGGAGCTGCTCACTGATCTGAACCTCTTTCTCGGAGGCTCTGACTCCTGCACTGACAGCATGGAGCTGCTCACTGATCTGAACCTCTCTCTCGGAGGCTCTGACTCCTGCACTGACAGCATGGAGCTGCTCACTGATCTGAACCTCTTTCTCGGAGGCTCTGACTCCTGCACTGACAGCATGGAGCTGCTCACTGATCTGAACCTCTCTCTCGGAGGCTCTGACTCCTGCACTGACAGCATGGAGCTGCTCACTGATCTGAACCTCTCTCGGAGGCTCTGACTCCTGCACTGACAGCATGGAGCTGCTCACTGATCTGAACCTCTCTCTCGGAGGCTCTGACTCCTGCACTGACAGCATGGAGCTGCTCACTGATCTGAACCTCTCTCTCGGAGGCTCTGACTCCTGCACTGACAGCATGGAGCTGCTCACTGATCTGAACCTCTCTCTCGGAGGCTCTGACTCCTGCACTGACAGCATGGAGCTGCTCACTGATCTGAACCTCTCTCTCGGAGGCTCTGACTCCTGCACTGACAGCATGGAGCTGCTCACTGATCTGAACCTCTCTCTCGGAGGCTCTGACTCCTGCACTGACAGCATGGAGCTGCTCACTGATCTGAACCTCTCTCGGAGGCTCTGACTCCTGCACTGACAGCATGGAGCTGCTCACTGATCTGAACCTCTCTCTCGGAGGCTCTGACTCCTGCACTGACAGCATGGAGCTGCTCACTGATCTGAACCTCTCTCCGGAGGCTCTGACTCCTGCACTGACAGCATGGAGCTGCTCACTGATCTGAACCTCTCTCTCGGAGGCTCTGACTCCTGCACTGACAGCATGGAGCTGCTCACTGATCTGAACCTCTCTCTCGGAGGCTCTGACTCCTGCACTGACAGCATGGAGCTGCTCACTGATCTGAACCTCTCTCTCGGAGGCTCTGACTCCTGCACTGACAGCATGGAGCTGCTCACTGATCTGAACCTCTCTCTCGGAGGCTCTGACTCCTGCACTGACAGCATGGAGCTGCTCACTGATCTGAACCTCTCTCTCGGAGGCTCTGACTCCTGCACTGACAGCATGGAGCTGCTCACTGATCTGAACCTCTCTCTCGGAGGCTCTGACTCCTGCACTGACAGCATGGAGCTGCTCACTGATCTGAACCTCTCTCGGAGGCTCTGACTCCTGCACTGACAGCATGGAGCTGCTCACTGATCTGAACCTCTCTCGGAGGCTCTGACTCCTGCACTGACAGCATGGAGCTGCTCACTGATCTGAACCTCTCTCGGAGGCTCTGACTCCTGCACTGACAGCATGGAGCTGCTCACTGATCTGAACCTCTCTCTGGAGGCTCTGACTCCTGCACTGACAGCATGGAGCTGCTCACTGATCTGAACCTCTCTCGGAGGCTCTGACTCCTGCACTGACAGCATGGAGCTGCTCACTGATCTGAACCTCTCTCGGAGGCTCTGACTCCTGCACTGACAGCATGGAGCTGCTCACTGATCTGAACCTCTCTCTGGAGGCTCTGACTCCTGCACTGACAGCATGGAGCTGCTCACTGATCTGAACCTCTCTCTGGAGGCTCTGACTCCTGCACTGACAGCATGGAGCTGCTCACTGATCTGAACCTCTCTCGGAGGCTCTGACTCCTGCACTGACAGCATGGAGCTGCTCACTGATCTGAACCTCTCTCGGAGGCTCTGACTCCTGCACTGACAGCATGGAGCTGCTCACTGATCTGAACCTCTCTCGGAGGCTCTGACTCCTGCACTGACAGCATGGAGCTGCTCACTGATCTGAACCTCTCTCGGAGGCTCTGACTCCTGCACTGACAGCATGGAGCTGCTCACTGATCTGAACCTCTCTCGGAGGCTCTGACTCCTGCACTGACAGCATGGAGCTGCTCACTGATCTGAACCTCTCTCGGAGGCTCTGACTCCTGCACTGACAGCATGGAGCTGCTCACTGATCTTACCAGGGCACTCTGCTGCACAGGAAGACACTGACTCACTCTGCCTCTGCTGAGAAAGAGTGAGAGTTAGTGAACTGAGTGAGTGAGTGAGCAGAGTGTGTGTGAGAGAGAGATTTGAGTTAGAGTGAGGTTAAAAGTGAATGAGAAAGTATGTCTGTGTGTCTCAGTGTGTGTCTGTGTCTGCGTCTCAGTGTGTGTGTGTCTCAGTGTGTGTCTGTGTCTTAGTCTTTGTCAGTGTGTGTGTGTGTCTCAGTGTGTGTCTGTGTCTTAGTCTTTGTCAGTGTGTGTGTGTGTCTCAGTGTGTGTCTGTGTCTCAGTCTGTCTCAGTGTGTGTGTGTCTGTGTCACAGTCTGTCTTAGTGTGTGTGTGTGTGTTTGTCTCAGTGTGTGTCTGTGTCTCAGTGTGTGTCTGTGTCTCAGTGTGTGTGTGTGTGTCTCAGTGTGTGTCTGTGTCTCTGTGTGTGTGTCTGTGTCTCAGTTTGTCTCAGTGTGTGTGTGTGTGTCTCAGTGTGTGTCTGTGTCTCAGTCTGTGTCAGTGTGTGTGTGTCTGTGTCTGTGTCTCAGCCTGTCTCAGTGTGTGTGTGTGTGTGTGTGTGCTTGTGGCAGTGTGTGCAGAGTGATTAATATTCTCAGATAAACACACTCACCTTGTCTATTTCAACTGCAGGACAAGCTGTGGAGGAAAAAGAAGAAAGAATGAATTCAGCATTGTTTTAGAGTATGGGTCCTGGGTAATAATAATAATAATAATAATAATAATAATACAGTGTGCTCCGTTTATAAGAGTCACGTCCGTCCCGGATGATCTGATTCTTATAAGCGTTTGATTCTTGAAAGCGCACCGATATGATTACAATTAGCAAAAGTGCCTCCGCGCATCAGCAGTTTAAATACAGTATACAAAAAATCAATGATGCTCAAGCACTGAGGACAATGCATGAAAACAATCAAAACAAGCCCTGGGTAAGCAGCTTGTTATATGATCACGATTATGTTTACTCAAGGATACAGGATCCTATTTTACTGCAGTATACTTGAGAAGCGATCGTCTCGTCAGGGTGCCTAGTTTAACTGACATGCCGTGTTACGTGTAATGGCCTTTCAATTAAAATAGTATTTCTGTCAGGGCTACCACTGCATTTAAGCATCTGTGGCTTACTTATTTTCTGTTTCAATGCAAATCTCACAGTTTTTCATTAAGTGGAGATGCAAAGCTCTGCAACCCTCCCCACCTCCTCCTCCTCCTCCTCCTCCTCCCCCTCCTCCTTCTCCTCCTCCTCCCCCTCCTCCTCCTTCTCCCCAGCTGCAATCCCTCTCCCTCTACATGCATATCACACACTGCTGTACTCTGTATGTATTCAATGAATGTGTTTTCACTTTACTGAAACAAATGTTCACTAAGAGAACAAAAAACACACACCTGCACAATGCAGTGGTGCAGCCCCTGATTACAAACTGTCCAGTGTTCCCTGGATCATTGCACCATCCACAACCTGTAACCCTCGATGGAGGAGGTTCAGATCACTGAAGCCCCTGTACAGTAGGCCATTCCTCAAAGTTTTCATTGCATCCTTCATTTGGTTCAAGGATGGGACGATTGCGTCTGCCTTTTTCCTGCCATGTCGACTCACATCTAAACTGCACGTTTTTTTCTACTGGGAGTCGCTGCGGAGCAGGGATTATACTGGATACACGCTGCGTGTCTAATCACACGAGATGTGAGCAAATTCAATTCAAAAACAGCTTTATTGGCTGTACATGTCACTGTACTTGATATAGTACTGTATTACATGTTTACCCTGAAATGATTCTTCTAAGTGGATTGCTTGATTCTTACAAGCACAGTATTTTAGCATGGTTGGTATAGGAATGATTTGGTCCCAGTGGTTTTGATCACTACATGCAGTTGATTCTTATATCAGTGATTGTTATAAACGGAGTGCAGTGTAACCCTAATAATATCAGTGCAGGTGTGCAGTACCTTTAACACAGAATAGCCAGCTCCCCAGCTTCAGCAGCCCGTACAGAAGAAACGCCACAACAAACAAACCGATCGCATCCTCAATAGAGGGGCCCGACGCACCTGAGGGGGTGGAGAGAAGGACACACCATTTTTATGTGTCACTGTGTGTGTCTGTGACTCCATGTCAGTGTGTCGCAGTGTCTCAGTATCTCAGTGTGTGTGTGTGTGTCTCAGTGTGTGTGTCTCTGTGACTCCATGTCAGTGTGTCTCAGTGTGTGTGTCTCTGTGACTCCATGTCAGTGTGTCTCAGTGTCTGTGTATGTGTGTGTGTGTCTCAGTGTGTGTGTGTCTCAGTGTCTGTGTGTGTCTCAGTGTCTGTGTGCGTGTGTCTCTGTGAGTGTGTATGTGTGTATGTGTGTGTCTGTGTCTGTGTGTCTCTGTGAGTGTGTATGTGTGTATGTGTCTCTGTGAGTGTGTGTGTGTGAGTGTGTGTGTGTGTGTGTGTGTGTGTGTGTGTGTGTGTGTATGTGTGTGTGTGTCTCTGTGTGTGTGTGTGTGTGTGTGTGTGTGTGTGTGTGTGTGTGTCTCTGTGTGTATGTGTGTGTGTGTCTCAGTGTCTGTGTGTGTGTGTCTCTGTGAGTGTGTATGTGTGTGTCTGTGTCTGTGTGTCTCTGTGAGTGTGTATGTGTGTATGTCTCTGTGAGTGTGTGGTGTGTGTGTGTGTGTGTGGTGTGTGTGTGTGTGTGTGTGTGTGTCATGTGTGTGTGTGTGTGTGTGTGTGTCGTGTGTGTGTGTGTGTGTGTGTGTGTGTGTGTGTGTGTGTGTGTGCTAGTGTGTGTGTGTGTGTGTGTGTGTGTGTCTCTGTGTGTGTGTGTCTCAGTGTCTGTGTGTGTGTCTGTGTCTGTGTGTCTCTGTGTGTGTGTGTGTTGTCTCTGGTGTGTGTGTGTGTGTGTGTCTGTGTGTGTGTGTGTGTGTGTGTCTCTGTGTGTGTGTGTGTGTGTGTGTGTGTGTGTGTGTGTGTGTGTGTGTGTGTGTGTGTGTGTGTGTGTGTGTGTGTGTGTGTGTGTGTGTGTGTGTGTTGTGTTGTGTGTTGTGTGTGTGTGTGTGTGTGTGTGTGTGTGTGTGTGTTGTGTGTGTGTGTTGTTGTTGGTGTTTGTGTTGTGTGTGTGTGTGTGTGTGTGTGTGTGGGTGTGTGTGTCTCTGTGTGTGTGTTCGTGTCGTGTGTGTGTGTCTGGATGTGTGTGTGTGTTGTCTCTGTGAGTGTGTGTGTGTGTGTGTGTGTGTGTGTGTGTGTGTGTGTGTGTGTGTGTGTGTGTGTGTGTGTGTGTGTGTGTGTGTGTGTCTCTGTGTGTGTGTGTGTGTGTGTGTGTGTGTGTGTGTGTGTGTGTGTGTGTGTGTGTGTGTGTGTGTGTGTGTGTCTCAGTGTCTCAGCTTGTTACCTGCGATGTGCAGGGTCTCTGTCTTCCTGTAGCTGGCCCCCAGGTGAGTCGCTATGCAGGAGTACTGGCCCTGGTGGTCCCCTGACTCCGGGGTGACTCTCAGGAAGCTGGTCTGGCTGTAGGTCCCATCGGGGTTCTGGGTGTGTCCGAGAGCTGAGCCTCGGGAGGTAAGCGCACCCGCCGCCCTGCAGGCCTCCACAGCCACTGCACCCCACATCCAGGGGTAGAACCCGAGATCTCACAGGACAGCTGGACCGAGGCGGCGAGGGGACCAGAGAGGGAGGGAAGAGGGAGAGGCGTGGGGGCTCTGCCAGGGGAGACAGGAGAGGCTTTTACAGAGTGAGCGGCTTCCAAAGTCATTTTATAATCATCCACTGTCCTCGTCCATGACTTCAAAACACTCAAAACACTCCATCACAATTCTGAGCAGGTGAAACCAGAAGAAAGTGCCACCAATAGACAGGCAGTGCAGACCAGATCAGCCAGTCTCTATGTCAGTGAGAGACAACAGACAGGCAGTGCAGACCAGATCAGCCAGTCTCTATGTCCGTGAGAGACAACAGACAGGCAGTGCAGACTAGATCAGCCAGTCTCTATGTCAGTGAGAGACAACAGACAGACAATGCAGACTAGATCAGCCAGTCTCTGTGTCAGTGAGAGACAACAGACAGGCAGTGCAGACCAGATCAGCCAGTCTCTATGTCCGTGAGAGACAACAGACAGAGCAATGCAGACTAGATCAGCCAGCATCTGCATGTCAGTAAGAAAACAGAAGCCATCCAGGGCACAGCTACTGCCTGCCAGCAAAAACTAAAGCAGACCTGATCCAAGTGGCGCTGCCTGTGAGCAGATATACAGATGAGATATCTACCTGTGACCTCCAGCTCCATTGCTATCTGTACCAGTATACATGGCTGGCAGACAGACAGTACTGATACAGGTGTGCAGGCGTGTATTACAGGTGAGATACTTACCTCGACCTCCAGTTCCATTGCTACCTGTGCCAGGATGTGTAGGGCAGGTACACAGTGCAGATGTGTGCCCATGGGTGCACGCCACATTGTGTAGCAGCAGTGATCACGTTCCTGTCTGGTGCAGCGCCTCTAAGTCCATGCTACAGCCTCTTCTGCTGGGCGCTGCGGCTCCTCTAGTCTGTCTGTCTGTCCATTGTACGCATAGACCAGCCGGCCTCCCACGGGAACTGGTACCGCCACTCCACCACGAAACCCAGAACCAGGATCCTGCCAGCCCGGCAGCACCAAGAACCCACAGTCCAGGCGAGCCGCCTGCCCGAGGCAGAGCGCAGGGACCGGGGTGAGAGAACACACTGAGAACCGCTGAGAGAGAGAGAGAGAACACACTGAGAACCACTGAGAGAGAGAGAGAGAAGAACACACTGAGAACACAGCTGAGAGAGAGCGGAGAACACACTGAGAACCACTGAGAGAGAGAGACAGAGGAGAACACACTGAGAGAAGGAGACACGACGAGAGAACACACTGAGAGAGAGACACAGGAGACACACACTGAGAGACACACTGAGAGAGAGAGAGACACACACTGAGAACCACACTGAGAGAGGAGACAGAGGAGAACACACTGAGAGAGAGAGGAGAGAGAGACACACTGAGAGAGAGACACACTGAGAGAGACACACTGAGAGAGACACAGACACAGAGAGACACACTGAGAACACACTGAGAGAGACACAGAGAGACACGAGAGAGACACACGAGAGAGACACACACTGAGAGAGAGACACACTGAGAGACACACTGAGAGAGAGAGAGAGACGAGACACACACTGAGAGAGACACACACGAGAGACACACAGAGAGAGAGCACACTGAGAGACACACTGAGAGAGAGAGAGACACACACTACACTGAGAGAGACACACTGAGAACACACTGAGAGAGAGAGCACACACAGAGACACACGAGACACACAGAGAGAGAGACACACAGGAGAACACACACTGAGAGAGAGAGAGACGGAGAACACACTGAGAGACAGACACTGAGAGACACACACTGAGAGAGACACACTAGAGAGACACACTGAGAGAGAGACACACACTGAGAGAGACACACACACGAGAGAGAACACACAGAGAGACACTGAGAGAGAGACACACAGAGACACACTGAGAGAGACACACTGAGAGAGACACACACAGAGAGAGAGACACACACTGAGAACCACTGAGAGCAGAGCAGCAGAGAACACACTGAGACACACACTGAGAGAGAGAGCACACACACTGAGAGAACACACTGAGCACACACTGAGAGAGACGAGAGAGACACACACAGAGACACACACAGAGAGAGAGGAGAGACACACAGAGACACACACTGAGAGACAGAGAGACACACAGAGACACACAGAGAGAGACACACAGAGAGACACACGAGACAGAGACACACTGAGAGACACACTGAGAGAGACGGAGACACACACAGAGAGACACACTGAGACACACACAGAGAGAGACACAGAGACACACTGAGAGAGAGACGACACACTGAGACACACACTGAGAGAGAGAGAGACACACGAGACACACACTGAGACACACACTGAGACACGACAGAGAGACACACAGGAGACACACACTGAGAGACAGACAGAGACACACACAGAGAGAGGAGAACACACTGAGAACACACTGAGAGAGAGAGAGAGACAGACACACACACACACTGAGAGAGAGACACACAGAGACACACAGAGAGAGACAGACACACTGAGAGACACACTGAGAGACAGAGAGAGAGAGACACACACTGAGAGAGACACAGACACAGAGAGACACACACAGAGACACACACTGAGAGAGACAGAGAGAGCACACACAGAGACACACTGAGAGAGAGAGACACACTGAGACACACACTGAGAGAGGAGACACAGAGACACACACTGAGAGAGAGGACACACTGAGAGACACACTGAGAGAGACACACACTGAGACACACACTGAGAGAGAGAGAGACACACTGAGAGAGACACACTGACACACACTGAGAGAGAGACACACTGAGACACACACTGAGAGACGACAGGAGACACACAGAGCACGAGAGACAGACACACTGAGAGAGAGACACACACTGAGACACTGAGAGAGAGAGACACAGAGACAGACTGAGAGACAGACACACACACTGAGAACACACAGAGAGACGAGAGACACACTGAGAGACACACACAGAGACAGACACACAGAGAGAACACACTGAGAGAGAGACACACTGAGACACACACTGAGAGAGAGACACACTGAGAGACACACAGAGAGAGACACACAGAGACACACAGAGAGAGAGACACACTGAGAACCACTGAGAGAGAGACACACACTGAGAGACAGACACACTGAGACACACTGAGAGAGACACACAGAGAACACACTGAGAGACACACAGACATGAGACACGAGAGAGACACAGAGACACACACAGAGAGACAGACACACACACTGAGAGACACACACAGAGACACAGAGACAGAGAGACACACACTGAGAGAGACAGAGACACACAGAGAGACACACTGAGGAGAGAGACACACACTGAGAGAGACACACAGAGACACACAGAGAGAGAACACACAGAGAGAGAGACACAGACAGAGAGACGACACAGAGAGAACACAGAGAGAGAGACGGAGACACACACAGAGGAGAGAGACAGACAGGAGACAGAGGGAGAGAGACACACAGAGAGAGAGACACAGTGGACACACAGAGAGGAGAGACACACATGAGAGAGGAGAGAGAGAGAGGGAGACACTGTGGCCTCATCATGGTTACCTGTGGCCTGCCAGTTGCCGTGGGAACCCTTAAGATGCTGGACACACCTATGTCCCACTTGTGAGCGGTGATGGAGGTGGAGAGCCAATCAGCTCCCAGGCGGGCTGGGCTGACCCGCCGCTGGTCAGAGAGAGGCTCCAGTCCACCTGGGCGGGCTGAGGTGAAGGGTTAATCACACACTGCGGCTTCTCCACAGCGCCCTACTGCCAGTCAGAGAGAACAGCACAGGGTCCCGGCGGGTCTGAGAGAGAGAGAGAAAGAGAGGGGTTAAAGAAAGTAAAGAGAGAAGAAAGAAGGAAACTGACCCTTAAAACAGTTTCCCACAGTAAAAACACAGCAAAGTGTAATAAAGCACAGTGAAAGCACAGTAAAACATAGGTAAGCATTGTAAAGCAGCAGTACAGAGCATGGTCAGTAGTTACCTGCAGGTGTCTAAGTGTACAGTAGTTACAGTTGATGTGAGTAGGGAGTCAGTGTTACCTGTGCAGGTGTCTCAGTGTACAGTAGTTACAGGTTGATGTAGAGTAGGGAGTCAGTGTTACCTGTGCAGGTGTCTCAGTGTACAGTAGTTACAGGTTGATGTAGAGTAGGAGTCAGTGTTACCTGTGCAGGTGTCTCAGTGTACAGTAGTTACAGGTTGATGTAGAGTAGGAGTCAGTGTTACCTGTGCAGGTGTCTCAGTGTACAGTAGTTACAGGTTGATGTAGAGTAGGGAGTCAGTGTTACCTGTGCAGGTGTCTCAGTGTACAGTAGTTACAGGTTGATGTAGAGTAGGAGTCAGTGTTACCTGTGCAGGTGTCTCAGTGTACAGTAGTTACAGGTTGATGTAGAGTAGGGAGTCAGTGTTACCTGTGCAGGTGTCTCAGTGTACAGTAGTTACAGGTTGATGTAGAGTAGGGAGTCAGTGTTACCTGTGCAGGTGTCTCAGTGTACAGTAGTTACAGGTTGATGTAGAGTAGGGAGTCAGTGTTACCTGTGCAGGTGTCTCAGTGTACAGTAGTTACAGGTTGATGTAGAGTAGGGAGTCAGTGTTACCTGTGCAGGTGTCTCAGTGTACAGTAGTTACAGGTTGATGTAGAGTAGGGAGTCACTGTTACCTGTGCAGGTGTGTCAGTGTACTGTTCAATGTCCTGTAGTTGTCTCATGTCTCTGTACAGTGGGTGAGTGTCTCTGTGTTACCTGTAGTCACGGTGTGTGGATGCCTGTGTATTGTTACCTGTACTCAGGTGTGGTCGGTGCAGTGCTTACCTGAGGCAGTGGTAGACCCTCTTGGGGTGTCTCAGATGTACAGCAGTAGTGGTTCTGAGTCCGGCCACGTCTGGTGCAGGCGAGCTGGTTACTGATGTACAGGAGGGATTGTCTCTGCGTACATGGCTGGAGGAAGCTGCCGGACTTAGTTACCTCCACATACTCAGCAGTACAGTGCACCATGTGGCACTGCTGAGAACAGGAGGGAGCTGGGGGTGAGAGGGAGAGGGTAGGAAGAGGGTGAGGGAGAGTAGGAGTAGGGGGTGCAGGAGGGTGAGGTGAGGGAGGGTGAGGTATAGAGGGTGAGGCAAGGAGAGGGAGAGGTGGGAAGAGGGTGAGGGAGAGTAGGAGATGGGTGTAGGGAGGGAGTGAGGGAGGGAGGGGTAGGGAGGGGAGGGATGTGAGAGGAGAGTAGAGTGAGTAGAGAAGAGTCTGTGTTAGGGAGAGAGGTGAGGATGGGTAGGGAGAGAGTTAGTGAGGGAGGGGTGGAGGCAGGAGTAGGGAGAGAGGGAGAGAGGGAGTGGGAGAGAGT
>CM060296.1:6297498-6334624 GCA_030684275.1 Acipenser oxyrinchus oxyrinchus | reverse complement strand
CAAACAAAAACAAAATGCAAAAATCACAAAACTTCATATTTACTCCCAATGTTGTGCCACAAAAGCTAGTTACATGAAGTGCAGATGAGGATTCCCACGTTCTGCAGGGTGTAGGTTTGCAGGGATACCGAACACACCCTGGCAGGCACTTTCCATGAGAATTCTGCCCATGTTGGCATGTGGCACCTCCCCACATTTAGCATGGCAAAACTCCCTGTGGGCAGCAAGGTAACCAGGGACAACCATATATTTTCTTAATCCCCAGAAATTACAGAATTCAGGGATGGGTAATACAGCCCCCCACCCCTAAAGTCTGTTACCCATAAATCCCTCTGATATTAGGCAAAACTACTTAAAAAGTGGTAGAAATGACACAGGTTTATATTTAGTTCCACAGTTGTGCCCCAATGGATGCATACATGAACTGGAAATGCAGAGTTCCACGTTCTGCAGGTTCCAAGGTTGTAGCCGTACGCCCCCTAGCACTGAAGGGGTTAAAGTATGTGCATATTAGCTGTGGGGTTTGCTCTGGGTTACACCAGTTTAAAAATGCAAAGTTCAACTTAAAGCCTTTATGTGTGAAAGCAAAGTCAGTAAAGACTGATGCTGGTGAAACCGAGCCCTGGGATCAAAATCTGACTTTGAAGTTCTCCTGTAATGTTTCAGGTCTATTTCCCCTGACAAACCCTGCAATACATCTTTCTCCTCAGCATTAGATTACAATGATATCTTTCTCATGATGGCATTGAGTTGTTTTCTAATCTTGGGGTCTGTACAGATGCATACACAGAACTGCAGTGTAATCCGCATCAGCTGTCAATGATGTGCTTGGAGACTGGAACGGCTCCCTCCCTCTCTCTGTTTGGAATCATCTTGTTTATTGTTGTACAGATATACATCACGGTGCATTAGAAATGTGCAGCCCCATGCCATAGCATTACATTACACATGCAGGGTTTATGTGTTTTGTTAATTCAATTCTCTCTATTTATAATTCCTATAATTGAATCCCAACACAGTGGGTTACAGGACTCCAGTATACAGACAGAAACACAAGCAGTTTATTTTATACAGTTACACAGACTGTAAATGCATCAGCAATCTACACTAAGGCCAAAAGTTTAGCAACACCTAGAATTTTAAAATGGAGACAATTAAAAATAAATAAATAAACACTATATAATGTGACATTTCGAAATCTAACAGGAAATACTGTGCTACTATTCTGGCTTCCGGTAGACTTTTGCAATATGTCGTTTCTTTGATTACATGATGCTAAATAAGGTCTAAATTATGTTAATATATTTTTTATTATGCATCAAACCTACAATTGTAGGAGATGCAAAGCTTGTGTCCATAGCTGTAGAGCCCTGTCTAATCCAGCCCCTCTACAAACCAGCATTCTAATTCGGTATGATTTTGGGGTCCCGATCAAATCCCTATTGAAATGAATGGTGTGATCCCCTCTACAATCCAGACCCTGGCTATTCTGGAATCTGTCCCTTCTGCCTGATGTTGTGTATACACTACCATGTCCAGCCGGCACCATTCTGAATTGTGCAGTTGTTGAACAGCAAATACATGTCTAATCGTCCACACAGCGAGCGATCTCTTGAAAGAAAAGCTGAACAAACACCAACTCAAAAGAGCTAACAGTGAGAAACCCTGAATGCAGCAGAAAGCAGCTGAATCCTCATGCAGGTACAGTACGAGCACGTGAAGGTCTTTCTAAGGGAATGGATTAAACAGGCTTGTGATAACAACAGGTGAAGAGTTTGCTGAAGCATCACTGTGTTTATTACACTGTCTATGTACAGTAATACAGTTGATTTTTAAGTGTTCAAATAGATTAGTCATTTTGATTGGACAGGTTTTAAAAGTAATCTAACCGATATGCTCCCTCCCTCTCAACCACACTGTGGATTTCACGCAATCTAGAATGACAATATCACAGCTACTGGGAGTCACTCACCTGCTAGACTGCATTCTGAATGGGAGCGCCCGTCTTCCTTTCCACCTCCTTTCATGCTGTTGGGAGAGACTTCCTCTCCAGCGCCTTGCTCTCTCACGCAGATTCTCTCCAGCACCACGCTACACTCCCGCAGGCGTACAGGCTCCAGCTCAGGGATGTTTGGTTTGAAGTCCTCCGATTCTTCCTTCACTGGTTCCATGTGGTCAAACTCTACTTCAGGGGGCTCCTGTTTAATACGGACAGTTTCCAGCACCTCTTCTTGTTTAACAGGAAGGGGTTCTTCTGTCTGGGGGATCTCCAGTTCATTATTAATGTCAGAGACCTCTAGCTGACTGCTGTCACATTGCATCTCACAGAGCTCCTGTTTAATGGGGAGGGAAGCCAGCCCAGAGAACTCCACTCTAATGGGGACAGGTTCAAGTTCAGGGAACTCCTCTTTAATCTGGACAGACTCCATCTTCACACTGTCCATGACAGCACACAGGATTCTGTTTAGTAGCTGCCAAAAAAAAAAAAAGTATTTATTTATTTAAATACAGTGTTATGAAGGACATTCAAGGGAACAAACACAATCTGACCTTAATAGCAGTAGTGGCTTTACTATTGAAAGAACACAGAATTTCTTGTAATAAGTTTATAATTAGTGACAGTTTCAAAAAATGGCAAATGAAAAAGAGCTGTGAGATATATAGAAAAAAAACAAAAACACAGAATCTACACAGCAGCTCTTGAGCCTCTATTTAAAGTTTTTAGACAGTAAAAAGTAAACAAACCAGATTATGCACGCACACACATAATGATCTCTATGGAAAGCCATCTGGGACAAAAATGCCTTGTGCTGCTTTAGAGCGAGCCAGAATCTCATGGGACAGAACAAAGGCAAGCACGTCATTCTGAAATGTCTCGCTTAAACAGTGCCCAAGCTGCTTAAAGCGTTGTGTAGTGACTTTTATACAGACTGTATTTATATTAGATATATTTTGTTGTGACTTTGTTATATGGAATGTAATAAATGAGAACCAAAACAGTGAGTTTTTTCCCCCTTCATTTTACAACGCCATTTCCACATTTGTTTGATTTGAAGTGTTTCATTTAGTTATATTTCAGTTTTTCATTTGCTTCAGCTACAAAAAGGACACAATTAAACCTCATGTTATTACTTCATGAAAACGTAATCGATGACCACTGTTTGCTGTGAAGAAACAGCAATGGCAAGGAATGAAAAAATAAAATAAATAAAATGCCGTGTCAACTTTATGTACTATTTATTTCAGGAATAAACAGAACAGCGTTTAACTTGAACTGCTATTTGGCGTCCTTTGTTTTGTAGTTAATTCACTGGGGTAAAGTAAGTCCTACACAACTTATTCTTTACTCCTGGGAAATTTTTCTATTTTAATTTTCTATTTTTCTGTTACATATTGTAAGGTCTTGCTGTAAAATAAAGGCACACACACACACCGGGGCCACGCCTCCCTGCTCCTGCTGCTATGCTGTCTCTGCCTGCGTTCAGAGCAATGTAATGGCTTTTATTACTTTAAAAAACAAATGAATATCCAAACAAATATTTAAATTATGAGCCAATATCCAAACCTGAAAATCCCTTTTCGTCCAGCACTATTTATAATATCATAGGATTTTATCTGTTGAAAAAGTTTACACAATTTTTTTACCCATTCTATATACAGCGTTTCCGCTGGGAAAGATGGCTGCCTGTAACAGTGACTGATCACTAAATGTTTTACCCGTCAGCACAGATCATCATCATCACTCGTGGGACACCTGTCCACTCTTAGAGAGATACACACACATGTAGGTATGGAGACAAAAATAGGCCTCTGTGGAAAAAATGTAATAATAATAATAATTCCTTTCACTTAGCAGCCTTATTTTTTTTGTATTAATTACGCTGGTAATGAAAGAAAAGAAAAAATAGGATTTTAACAATTTGTTTTCAAATTCAAATATTTTACACAATAGTTCTGATCGAAACTGAACTACAGGTATAACATCAGCGTGAATTAAAGCATTTGTACTGAACAGATAGGAGATAGGAGGCTTCCATAAGACCAGACTGGCAGATCTAGACTAGACTTTGCATTGTGCTTTCATGTCGACGAACACATGAGCCAGCCAATCAGAATCATGCATGAAAAGGAAATAAACAAATCCTCCCTCCATCGCAGACTTGCTTTGTTAACAAGCCTGGAACTGCCCAATCACGCACTCATTCGATTGGCTGTGCCTTTAAAGGGCGGGGTCTAGAGGCCCGTCACAGACCTATTGCTGCCAGTCAAACTGACGGTCGACTTCAGTCTCTGCCAGTCAACTAGCTTTTGAACCCGTCTGACAGGTTTACCAGTTCAGTTTTGTGATAGTTACTTTTTTATATATTATGTATATAGTCAACTCTCATTAATATGAATTTCAAAAAACCAGCAAAAAAAATGTATCGTCAGTAATTACTTTGGTCAGGAATCTAAAGCCACATGCATACTGTGAGTTTGTATTGAAGCTACAGTGACACTGAAATCAAATTTTAATTACAGTACGCGTGTGTGTGCGTGCGTGTATTAAAGAATATAGAAGAGCCGACAATGCCTTCATATTTTCTGTACAGATTAGTTTGTTTCGTTACTAAGTTAGTTTAGTGACTGTATCGAGTTCTTTTTTAATTCAGTAAAGACCTTTTTATAATAAAGACCTTCAAACGTGCCCACGTTATAGTGTTAGTTTAATGTAAGCACAAGTTAACTGGACTCGCTGCGAGTGGTTCATTCTGACACAGCTTAAACTGTGCAAAATAACAAATATGTTACATAATGAATGTAACATATTTGTAACAAAGAAGACTACGCGGCGATCTGATTCAAACACTCAAAATCCTAAAAGGTGTAGACAATGTCGACCCAGGGGACTTTTTTGACCTGAAAAAAGAAACAAGGACCAGGGGTCACAAATGGAGATTTGATAAAGGGGCATTCAGAACAGAAAATAGGAGGCACTTTTTTTACACAGAGAATTGTGAGGGTCTGGAACCAAATCCCCAGTAATGTTGTTGAAGCTGACACCCTGGGATCCTTCAAGAAACTGCTTGATGAGATTCTGGGATCAATAAGCTACTAACAACCAAACGAGCAAGATGGGCCGAATGGGGCCTCCTCTCGTTTGTAAACTTTCTTATGTTCTTATGTTCTTATCTTACGTCTATAAGGCATCCCAGTGCCCCCACATTTCTCAATCTTTAAAAACAGTCCCAGTGTTGTGTTACTTTGTGGTACGCGTTAAAACGTGGTACACCAGGTACTGTGCTGCGCAAATGATTTCAGCTCAGAAAACAAGGAGACGCCCATCTGAATGGGTACGATGTACTGTTTGGCGCTTAAAGTTCATTTTAATATAATTTTTTCACAATTCAGCAAATATGTGACTAACTGATAAGCAACAAATTGTGTTATTTAACATTGTAAACATGATTTTGTGGGTGAACTACAGTTTGTCTTGTTCGTAGTGATTTGTGCAAGTCAGTCACAACCATTTTTTGACGGTACACGGGTCAAGTTTTGGTACCAGTACCACATTCTGATGATGTACCACGTTCTGCACCTACACCGGTTTTCAGCCACTTCTTCGTAGCGCGACACACTCTAAATACCTTTTGTCAAAATAACGTAAAACAACCGCGTCTATCATTTAGTTTAAGGCACCTGCAGTGAAAACAAGATAACATTAAATAAAATAAAATAGAGTAATCAAGAACATGATGTTTTATAAAGTGATTAACACAGACAGACGTGCTTATTTCTCAGCGCGCAATGCGTTTTCATGTAGTTTATATTCAATATGAATCTGCAATTCCGTGTAGTTTCGTACAGTAGCTGTTCAGTTCAGTCGGGATTTAGCCCAGACACTGGGAGAGCAGCGAGAGGTTGCAAGCATCCGAGTTCAGCAGCTTAAACCACATCAACAACGCACTGACATTACTAGCTGCCCATGACGAGAACATCACATACCTGTGCTGCACAAAAAACACTGACCTGCTGAAAAACCTGCGACTAACAGTAATACAGCAGCAGGCAGAGGCTTCCTGTCCCGTTAGATTTTTTGTCACAGGTCTGAGTTGAATGGAAATTGAATCGGCCTTGCTGAGGAGGCCCGCCATGGCTTGTTCATTCAGGATCTGCAACACCACTGCGCCGCAAACAACAAAACAGGAATTAAAAACAACATGGAACTTACTTTGTTTTTATTATCCACACCTTGTCAGCGGGTGCCCAACACCATTTAAATAAATTAAATACAACTCTGCGGGGCTCGGTCGTTTTATTTTTTTCTTCTGGCGTTTGTTGTTCTTACTGTCTTTAATGAAAGGGTGGCTGCTCGAATCACTGAGGTGACTCATTGCTGCCAACTACTGGTCATAAAGCAGAACACACAGATGAATTATAACCCTAATGGAGTTGTATCTCCCTGTATCCTTTATGAACTTCATTATCGTGTTTTGTGATATTTGCTTCGTGGTAATATGTTTTAAAAAGTTTACAAGACTTATCAAGCCTTCCTGTCACTTTCCCCATCATCCTTCTCTGTGGAATATATTTTGTACAATTACAGAAATCATGTTCCATGGATTCTGTTGTCTTGCACTGGTCACAATCTCCACTGTCGTGCTTGCCTGTGATATTCAGGAATTTATTAACAGCGCAGTGTCCTATTCTAATTCTACTCCAGATTATTTCCTCTCTTCTATTTTTACACCTGCTGTGTACCTTCTTATCATCCACTGGACAAATGTTAAAACAATGCCTCCCTGTTTCATCACTATTCCACTATTCTTACCATTTTATCAAAACCTTCCTCTTGACAATACTGTGCACCTCTGTCCTGCCCAATGAAATGTTCATGTCTATTGCATCCTGTTGTGTTCATTTTTTGCCATAAATCTGCTCTTTCGTTTCCCCTTATTCCGATATGTGAAGGAATCCAAATAAAACTCACACCAATTCCTTTATAAAACAACTCGTTCTACAGATGTATGATTTCCCACACTGTATCCTGTCTAGCTTTAGATACCCCTGATTCAATTGCCATAATAGAAGCCATCGAGTCTGAGAATATTATTACTCTGTCTGGTCTGACATCATTTATCCATTCCATAGCTAATGCAATCATTTCTGCAGTAAACACCGATCATTGATCAGGCAACCTGACTGATTCTCCCACATCAAATGCTGTCACATAAAAAGCTGAAGACACTCTTCCACTATCAATATTCATTGATCCATCTGTATATATATATATATATATATATATATATATATATATATATATATATATACACACTACCGATTAAAAGTTTTAGAACACCTCAATTTTTCCAGTTTTTATTTATTTTTAATATTCTTTGACCCATCCGTTTACTTGCGTATATATAGAGTGTATCCCTGTTTTTTTTTTCGGTGTGTGTATTTGAAGGAGGGTGTGGTCCAGTGGTTAAAGAAAAGGGCTTGTAACCAGGAGGTCCCCGGTTCAAATCCCACCTCAACCACTGACTCATTATTTGACTCATTGTGTGACCCTGAGCAAGTCACTTAACCTCCTTGTGCTCCGTCTTTCAGGTGAGACGTAATTGTAAGTGACTCTGCAGCTGATGCATAGTTCACACACCCTAGTCTCTGTAAGTCACCTTGGATAAAAGCGTCTGCTAAATAAACAAATAACTGAAGGAGGGTGAGCGGTGTGTGTATTTGAAGGAGGGTGAGGGGTGTGTGTATTTGAAGGAGGGTGAGAGGTGTGTGTATTTGAAGGAGGGTGAGAGGTGTGTGTGTATTTGAAGGAGGGTGAGAGGTGTGTGTATTTGAAGGAGGGTGAGAGGTGTGTGTATTTGAAGGAGGGTGAGAGGTGTGTGTATTATTTGAAAGAGGGTGAGAGGTGTGTGTATTTGAAGGAGGGTGAGAGGTGTGTGTATTTGAAGGAGGGTGAGAGGTGTGTGTATTATTTGAAAGAGGGTGAGAGGTGTGTGTATTTGAAGGAGGGTGAGCGGTGTGTGTATTTGAAGGAGGGTGAGAGGTGTGTGTATTTGAAGGAGGGTGAGAGGTGTGTGTATTATTTGAAAGAGGGTGAGAGGTGTGTGTATTATTTGAAAGAGGGTGAGAGGTGTGTGTATTTGAAGGAGGGTGAGAGGTGTGTGTATTATTTGAAGGAGGGTGAGAGGTGTGTGTATTATTTGAAGGAGGGTGAGAGGTGTGTGTATTATTTGAAGGAGGGTGAGAGGTGTGTGTATTATTTGAAGGAGGGTGAGAGGTGTGTGTATTTGAAGGAGGGTGAGAGGTGTGTGTATTTGAAGGAGGGTGAGAGGTGTGTGTATTTGAAGGAGGGTGAGAGGTGTGTGTATTATTTGAAGGAGGGTGAGAGGTGTGTGTATTTGAAGGAGGGTGAGAGGTGTGTGTATTATTTGAAGGAGGGTGAGAGGTGTGTGTATTATTTGAAGGAGGGTGAGAGGTGTGTGTATTTGAAGGAGGGTGAGAGGTGTGTGTATTTGAAGGAGGGTGAGAGGTGTGTGTATTTGAAGGAGGGTGAGAGGTGTGTGTATTTGAAGGAGGGTGAGAGGTGTGTGTATTTGAAGGAGGGTGAGAGGTGTGTGTATTATTTGAAGGAGGGTGAGAGGTGTGTGTATTATTTGAAGGAGGGTGAGAGGTGTGTGTATTATTTGAAGGAGGGTGAGAGGTGTGTGTATTTGAAGGAGGGTGAGAGTGTGTGTATTATTTGAAGGAGGGTGAGAGGTGTGTGTATTTGAAGGAGGGTGAGAGGTGTGTGTATTATTTGAAGGAGGGTGAGAGGTGTGTGTATTATTTGAAGGAGGGTGAGAGGTGTGTGTATTATTTGAAGGAGGGTGAGAGGTGTGTGTATTTGAAGGAGGGTGAGAGGTGTGTGTATTATTTGAAGGAGGGTGAGAGGTGTGTGTATTTGAAGGAGGGTGAGAGGTGTGTGTATTATTTGAAGGAGGGTGAGAGGTGTGTGTATTATTTGAAGGAGGGTGAGAGGTGTGTGTATTTGAAGGAGGGTGAGAGGTGTGTGTATTTGAAGGAGGGTGAGAGGTGTGTGTATTTGAAGGAGGGTGAGAGGTGTGTGTATTTGAAGGAGGGTGAGAGGTGTGTGTATTATTTGAAGGAGGGTGAGAGGTGTGTGTATTATTTGAAGGAGGGTGAGAGGTGTGTGTATTATTTGAAGGAGGGTGAGAGGTGTGTGTATTTGAAGGAGGGTGAGAGGTGTGGGTATTATTTGAAGGATGGTGAGAGGTGTGTGTATTTGAAGGAGGGTGAGAGGTGTGTGTATTTGTGGCAGAGCAAAAGCCCTGCTTGTAAATAGTTTGGGTGTTTTTTGTGTGTTTTCTGTTCCTCAGTAGAATAATTGATGTTAATTGGGAACAGCCACATCCTATAAAAAGAGAACCAAAGCCCCATCAGGGAGATGACCAGGGAGCTGGGAACAGGGAGGTTGCTGCTACATGAAGAGAGACAGACATTCCTGCATTTTTATTTAAAAACTCACCACGATAGTGCCAGACTTGAGGGAGAGATTTTCTGTTTCATTTTTGTGTTTACAACTTGTTTTGTTTAACCTTTTTTATTTTGGCTCTTTGAGCTGTGTTTTGTTTAATTTTGATTTAAGAAAATACATTTGGCATTTCTTCAGTCCTGAGTCTCCTTTCTGCCTCCTGACCACCATAGACACCCAGCCGCTCTACCACACGTGAGACTCAGAGGGGTCTGTAGTTTCCAAGAAAAAGGATTTTCCTTTTTTTTGTGTGGAAAATGGGAAGGAAAGGGAAGCAGCGTGAAAAAAGGAAAGTAAAGTGGACTGCCTGAGCTTAGTGAGCTGGAGTGCGTGTTAGATTTTTACTGTCTGCCTCTCCACAAGCAGGCTCTGTTCAGACAACCACAAAACTGGGGTTTGATGGCAAGCCTGGAAGCTTGGGAAGACTGGCTGCCCCCCCACCCTGCCCTGCTCCCAGCACCTACTCACAGGCTCTACTGTGAGTATTGTGGTGATGCCAACCACCATTGGAAAGACTGTCCAGAAAACTGAACAACAGAACGGTGTGGACTGTGTGAACACTTTGGACATGGCTGGCGAGAATGTCCAGAGCCAGAGCCGGACAGAGGGAAGGTGAAGCTCCTGAAACAGGAAGTGCTGTCCCTAATGGCTGTGAAGGAGGAGCTGCCACCCAGTGTGACAGTCAGGGAGGAGCTGCCTGCCCAGAAACGAGCACAGGAGCCCGACGTCCCGCCCAAGAGGGAAGCCCGGCGTTCACAGCACAAGAGGGGGAAGTCAGAGCGTTCACAGCACAAGAGGGGAAGTCAGAGCGTTCACAGCACAAGAGGGGGAAGTCAGAGCGTTCACAGCACAAGAGGGGGAAGTCAGAGCGTTCACAGCACAAGAGGGGGGAGTCAGAGCATCCACAGCACAAGAGGGGAAGTCAGAACGTTCACAGCACAAGAGGGGGAATCAGAACGTTCACAGCACAAGAGGGGGAGTCAGAGCGTTCACAGCACAAGAGGGGGAAGCCCGAGCGTTCACAGCACAAGAGGGGGAAGCCCGAGCATTCACAGCACAAGAGGGGGAGTCAGAGCGTTCACAGCACAAGAGGGGAAGCCCGAGCGTTCACAGCACAAGAGGGGGGAGTCAGAGCATCCACAGCAGAAGAGGGGGAGTCAGAGCGTTCACAGCACAAGAGGGGGAGTCAGAGCATTCACAGCACAAGAGGGGAGTCAGAGCGTTCACAGCACAAGAGGGGAGTCAGAGCGCTCACAGCACAAGAGGGGAAGTCAGAGCGCTCACAGCACAAGAGGGGAGTCAGAGCGCTCACAGCACAAGAGGGGAAGTCAGAGCCACAGCACAAGAGGGGGAGTCAGAGCCACAGCACAAGAGGGGGAGTCAGAGCGCTCACAGCACAAGAGGGGAGTCAGAGCGCTCACAGCACAAGAGGGGAGTCAGAGGCGTTCACAGCACAAGAGGGGGAAGTCAGAGCGTTCACAGCACAAGAGGGGGAAGTCAGAGCGTTCACAGCACAAGAGGGGGAACAACAATGATAAAATACAACACAAATAATAATAATACACATAATAAGGGTGGGCACCTTGCCACACCGAGGGAGAGCCGCACCAGTTTCCAGTGACCGAGGGAGAGCCGCACCAGTCTCCAGACAGAGGGAGAGCCGCACCAGTCTCCAGTGAGCGAGGGAGAGCCGCGCCAGTCTCCAGTAACCGAGGGAGAGCCGCGCCAGTCTCCAGAAACCGAGGGAGAGCCGCGCCAGTCTCCAGTAACCGAGGGAGAGCCGCGCCAGTCTCCAGTAACCGAGGGAGAGCCGCGCCAGTCTCCAGAAACCGAGGGAGAGCCGCGCCAGTCTCCAGAAACCGAGGGAGAGCCGCGCCAGTCTCCAGTAACCGAGGGAGAGCCGCGCCAGTCTCCAGTAACCGAGGGAGAGCCGCGCCAGGCTCCAGAGACAGAGGGAGACTACATGCTGTTCTCGCCTCCTCCGCTGCTGCTGCTGATCCTGGGCATGCCTGCTCGCCATCACCTGGGGGTGCCTGCTCGCCATTACACTGGGATTTGTGGTGTTCACAGCAGCAGTTTCACTGCCGGAAGCGCTGTGGCTGTAGCTCAACAATAGGGAGCCACCAGCTACAGAGAAGGGCAGTTTCACTGCAGGAGTACGCTGCGCCGCTGCTACTGCCAGAGTGTCCTGCGCTGAGAGGAGCAGCACGGTCACTGCCAGCGCCAATGCCACGTCTTGCACAGCACCGGTGCAAGATCTGCCTCGGCTGGAGGAGCAGCCTTGCCACTGTCAGCATTTCCATGGTAGCCTTGCGTTTGCTGCAGGAGCAGCCTTGCCGCTGACAGCATTGCCTTTACTGGAGAAGCCAGCATTACCGCTGCCAGTGTTGGCATTGGAGGATGGCCTCCCACCGTGGCTTCCACCCATGGATCCATTGTTGCTCCTGTTCCTGGGCCGGGACTACGACCGGGACTTTTGGGACTTTAAAGGGGGGAGGTGACCGCTGGGGCCAGGTGTGCTTCACATGAACAAAACACTGACAAATATTCATAAAAGAATGCATGAAAAGCAATAAAACTAAAGAAACACATGAAACAGTGAAACAAGGCAGAGAATAAAAGGAACAATAGTTTAGCATAAAAACGCTACATTATAAAAGTGTGTTTTTAATCTTGTTTTAAAAACAGTGACACCTGGTGCTTCCCTTACAGAGCTAGGCAGATCAGTCCAGCGTTTTGGGGCCCTATAACTGAATGCTCTACCACCTGTTTTGTAATTTGTGGGAAAGGAAGCAACCTGGCATTCTGTGATCTGAGTGGGCGTCTAGGAATATATTGTATTAAAAGATCATTTAAATATGATGGTGCAAGGCCATTTAATGCCTTATAAGTTAAAAGCAACACCTTAAAATCTATCCTGAATCAGACCGGAAGCCAGTGCAGAGATGCTAGTACTGGAGTAATGTGATCTCGTCTCTTAGTCCAGGTTAAAATTCTAGCTGCAGCATTTTGTATAAGTTGCAGTCAAGATATAACATGGCTATGAGTACCAGAGAATAGGGAATTACAATAACCAATTCTAGAAGATACAAAAGCATGCATCAATCTCTCAGTATCTGAGTGAGAAAGAATACTCAATTTGGTGATATTTCTTAGATGATAAAAAGAAAATTTAGTAATATTCCTGATGTGTGTCTGTGGCAAAGTGTTTAACAGTGTGCAGGTGCAGGTGATCAATAATCAGACAGACACACGAAACACAAAACACAAGCACAAGTCCACAGTGAGTGCTAAAGTGCTTGCGGTGTAAATACAGTTATTCGTGAAACAAAGTGCAGTGATGTCCGGGTAAGTGCTGGCCTTTGGCGACAGCTCCGGATCGTGTTCAGTCATCTAATAATAACAAACAGTAATTCTTAAACACGACAGAACAAAACAAACAGAACACTCACGATTACAATACACGGTCTCCTTCTGGTTCAGCTCTAACCATACAAAGGAACAGATCGCTTGGCCACACCCCCTTTTATACCACCAGTCACACCCCCTTTGGTAGCAAGTGCAATTGCTTTTCCTCCAATCCGCGATTGACACACCGGCAACCATTTTGGGCCAATGACTTGCAGTATTGTGGCTCCGCCCCCTTTCTAAGATGGCCGAATTCCAACCCTGGAATGAATTGTCTGGCCATCCAGTCCACAGCACTCTGTTCCCTTTACACAACGCCCTCACGGGTCGGGAGGGAGATGTATCACCAAGAATAAGTCTGTATCTGTCAGTGTCTCAAAAGAAAGATTTGGATCGAAGATCGCGCCCAAATTTCTCATTTCGTCTGCAAGTTCATAAGAGAAGCTTTGACAAATTGCAACCTGTTGGAGAGATAGAATCGAAAACAAGACAGAAGACAACCTGACTGTCCTACCAGATTTTCAAGGCGATCAATTAAAATAGAATGATCAACCGTGTCAAATGCAGCACTTCAATCTAATAGTATAAGAACCGAAGGTGTGCCTGTGTCAGAGGATAACACCACATCATTAACCACTCTAATAAGAACCGAAGGTGTGCCCGTGTCAGAGGAGAACACATCATTAACCACTCTAATAAGAACCGAAGGTGTGCCCGTGTCAGAGGAGAACAACACATCATTAACCACTCTAATAAGAACCGAAGGTGTGCCCGTGTCAGAGGAGAACAACACATCATTAACCACTCTAATAAGAACCGAAGGTGTGCCCGTGTCAGAACAACACATCATTAACCACTCTACTAAGAACCGAAGGTGTGCCCGTGTCAGAGAACAACACATCATTAACCACTCTAATAAGAACCGAAGGTGTGCCCGTGTCAGAACAACACATCATTAACCACTCTAATAAGAACCGAAGGTGTGCCCGTGTCAGAGGAGAACAACACATCATTAACCACTCTAATAAGAACCGAAGGTGTGCCCGTGTCAGAGGAGAACAACACATCATTAACCACTCTAATAAGAACCGAAGGTGTGCCCGTGTCAGAGGAGAACAACACATCATTAACCACTCTAATAAGAACCGAAGGTGTGTCCGTGTCAGAGGAGAACAACACATCATTAACCACTCTAATAAGAACCGAAGTTGTGCCCGTGTCAGAGGAGAACACATCATTAACCACTCTAATAAGAACCGAAGGTGTGCCCGTGTCAGAGGAGAACACATCATTAACCACTCTAATAAGAACCGAAGGTGTGCCCGTGTCAGAACAACACATCATTAACCACTCTAATAAGAACCGAAGGTGTGCCCGTGTCAGAGGAGAACAACACATCATTAACCACTCTAATAAGAACCGAAGGTGTGCCCGTGTCAGAGGAGAACAACACATCATTAACCACTCTAATAAGAACCAAAGGTGTGCCCGTGTCAGAACAACACATCATTAACCACTCTAATAAGAACCGAAGGTGTGCCCGTGTCAGAGGAGAACAACACATCATTAACCACTCTAATAAGAACCGAAGGTGTGCCCGTGTCAGAACAACACATCATTAACCACTCTAATAAGAACCGAAGGTGTGCCCGTGTCAGAGAACAACACATCATTAACCACTCTAATAAGAACCGAAGGTGTGCCCGTGTCAGAACAACACATCATTAACCACTCTAATAAGAACCGAAGGTGTGCCCGTGTCAGAGAACAACACATCATTAACCACTCTAATAAGAACCGAAGGTGTGCCCGTGTCAGAGGAGAACAACACATCATTAACCACTCTAATAAGAACTGAAGGTGTGCCCGTGTCAGAGGAGAACAACACATCATTAACCACTCTAATAAGAACCGAAGGTGTGCCCGTGTCAGAGGAGAACAACACATCATTAACCACTCTAATAAGAACCGAAGGTGTGCCCGTGTCAGAGGAGAACACATCATTAACCACTCTAATAAGAACCGAAGGTGTGCCCGTGTCAGAGGAGAACAACACATCATTAACCACTCTAATAAGAACCGAAGGTGTGCCCGTGTCAGAGGAGAACACCACATCATTAACCACTCTAATAAGAACCGAAGGTGTGCCCGTGTCAGAGGAGAACAACACATCATTAACCACTCTAATAAGAACCGAAGGTGTGCCCGTGTCAGAGGAGAACACATCATTAACCACTCTAATAAGAACCGAAGGTGTGCCCGTGTCAGAGGAGAACAACACATCATTAACCACTCTAATAAGAACCGAAGGTGTGTCCGTGTCAGAGGAGAACAACACATCATTAACCACTCTAATAAGAACCGAAGGTGTGCCCGTGTCAGAGGAGAACAACACATCATTAACCACTCTAATAAGAACCGAAGGTGTGCCTGTGTCAGAACAGCACATCATTAACCACTCTGATAAGTGTGTCTCCGTGTTATGATAAGGCCGAAACCCAGACTGAAATTTCTCATATATGTATGAACTGCAAGAAATCTGGTCGGCAACTTCTCTTTCTAAAATGTTAGACAGAAATGGAAGATTTGACCTGTAGTTATCAATGAAACTCAGATTCTCAGAGTCTAATGTAAAGAACCCAGGTCTCTCCCAAAAACTATCCCAGTGATCAATGAAACTCAGATTCTCGGAGGCACACCAATCTGCTAGCCAGTTACTGAGAGATAGCAGTCTACTAAAAGCTTCACATCCCCTCTGAACTACAGGTAGAGGGCCTGAAACAATAACATTCTTGCCTAATTGTTTTACTTTATGACAAAGTAATTTAAAATGGATCTTGAGAGTCTCAGATTCCCCGAGTCTAATGTCATTAGTGCCTACGTGGTCAATTACAGTGGTCGCTTGTTAATGGTTTTCAACAGCATTTTCCATGTGGGCAGAAATATCAAGAACTCTAATACCTGGGAAACATTCAACAGAAACCTTCTGATTGTATTTAAATACGGTGCTAACATTCCTAACAATAGATTCATCACCAACTCAGAGAACTTTGTCCTGCAGTATCATGTTTGTTATGATGAATGAGAGCATTACATCTATTTGTAATAGCAAGTTTCAGAGACAGAGATGAAGGTACCCTGGCCTTAGCTCCCCTTCTGACAGCTCCCCAGCGATCTCTGCCAACTGGGGTGAGGAGCAGACACCTTGTTCAGGTCCCCCTGGGTATAGGTGGGCAAACAAGAGGTGAAACCGATGCCCTGAATCCATCACACTGTCTGCATTACCAGAGACCAGTTCACCACAGGTACCCCTGAAGAAACGTGTGTTAGTGAATAATACAAAATCATTTATGAACTAGTTATTTTCGCATTTGTGGAATTCATGTTGTAAAAATATTTAACACTTTCAGAGCAGTTTATGTTGTTTCTAGCAATAATGAAATACAATAGTTTCAGGTCTCTAGGTGGCCATTTTCTTTAATTTACATTGATAGTTGAGTACTGTATATGATAGAAATAGTTTAAAACAATTACAAAAAGAATCACGTCTTTGTTTTATTTTACCTTTATTCTTTAAACAATATCTAAATAAGCTGCCTTAGAGGCAGGATACATCTCTTTTTAATTTGGCGGCCGCTTTCAAATGCATTATAGAAGCATATTTTATCCTGCAAAATTGAAGACAAAAATAGAGAAAATGGAGTATTCATATTTAAGAATAGTGCTATCTGTTGCATAGGTGTGATGGCTACATAAGGTATTTTATAAGTATTTTACTTTATCACTGCTTATAGTTTAATAGGAGAAAAACACATTGATAAAAATATGTTTTTCCTTCAGCAAAAGAGGCAAAGGTCAGGGCTTGAATTACTGGGGGCTGGGGGTGGGGTCGATCCCTTTAAGTTCTCCAAATGGTTTTATTTCCAGATTTCCTTTTTAACATGTTTTAAGCCGACAGGTATCACTTAAACAGAAAGGAACGTGTTAAACATGTTCATCGTATGAAGACATTTCCTGCCTTGTCTGTGCAGTGTTTCAGTACCAATCAATAATAATGAGAAAGCATCTCCTGACAATCTGAAAACGTCTCTGTGTATTTTACACAGGCTAATGCTTATGCTTATATTACGGAAGATTAAATAGTATTGCTTTCATAAGTAAAGAAGTGGCAACATTTTATTTGATCAGAAAAGAAATCTTATTGCAACTTGATCCATGTCTCAGCCTATACTGTTGACTCAAAAAAATAAACTCCAGCCAAGATCAGCAAAGAAATTAGCCTTCGTAAAATGCATTGTTAATCTAGATTTTCAAAAGACGCTTTCTCATGATTGGTACAGAAAAATGGAAATTTCATCCTGCAATGAAGACATTTTTATTATTTGTTTATTTAGCAGACGCCTTTATCCAAGGCGACTTACAAGACTAGGGTGTGTGAACTATGCATCAGCTGCAGAGTCACTTACAACTACATCTCACGCGAAAGACGGAGCACAAGGAGGTTAAGTGACTTGCTCAGGGTCACACAATGAGCCAGTGGCTGAGGTGGGATTTGAACCGGGGACCTCCTGGTTACAAGCCTGTTTCTTTAACCACTGGACCACACAGTTCCTTTCCTGTCAGCTTACAGCATGTTAAAGTAGGATTTGGAAATACAACTTCAGAGAACCTCAAAGGGTTTGCCTGTGTAGATTACTATTTACCAGACTTAATAACTACTTCAGAAGGACATTCCTTCTTCTGCAATCAGGGCAGCTTCTAAAAACTCAGAAAAGCTGATTATCAGTGAAAATGTGGGGAGGCTTCTGGGTGATGCAGTGGCTTCAGTTATTGCACACAGCAATAAAATAGAATCTCAGAATTTGATATTATTCTATTGCTACTGTGTAATGTAAGAACTATACTTGTTGTGTAGAAATGAAATTACAAAGACAATAAGATCATTTATTCACACAAAAAAAAGTTTTTGACAGTAAAAGCTTCCACTTTGAATATCACCATGGGTGAAAATAATAATGAAAAAAAAATCTTTAGCAAAACTGTAGCATGTCTGCCTTTAGTGCAGAGGGCGTTTCCAATCTGTTCGAAAACCATGGAAGTTGGAAGTTATTCACAATATTTCTATACTGTTCCAGTTTTAGGACTTAAAAATCTCATCTCCTTAAGTATTGTCGAAAGCACATTCTGACTGAGAAAAACATCAACATGGTAAATAAACAAAGCAGGACCAGTAGACAAGGGAACTGCAACATTTCAAAGTGAAGTGAAGACACCGACTCACTCGGACTCAGTGTCTGCCTTAAACAGGACACATGCAGCGATGCTAAAAGAGAAGACAGTCAACTCTCATCAATACAAACTTCAACAATCAATACAAACTTCAACTCTCATCAATACAAACTTCAACTCTCATCAACACAAACTTCAACAATCAATATAAACTTCAACTCTCATCAATACAAACTTCAACAATCAATACAAACTTCAACTCTCATCAATACAAACTTCAACTCTCATCAACACAAACTTCAACAATCAATATAAACTTCAACTCTCATCAATACAAACTTCAACAATCAATACAAACTTCAACTCTCATCAATACAAACTTCAACTCTCATCAACACAAACTTCAACTCTCATCAACACAAACTTCAACAATCAATACAAACTTCAACTCTCATCAATACAAACTTCAACTCTCATCAACACAAACTTCAACTCTCATCAATACAAACTTCAACAATCAATACAAACTTCAACTCTCATCAATACAAACTTCAACTCTCATCAACACAAACTTCAACTCTCATCAATACAAACTTCAACAATCAATACAAACTTCAACTCTCATCAATACAAACTTCAACTCTCATCAACACAAACTTCAACTCTCATCAATACAAACTTCAACAATCAATACAAACTTCAACTCTCATCAATACAAACTTCAACTCTCATCAACACAAACTTCAACTCTCATCAATACAAACTTCAACTCTCATCAACACAAACTTCAACTCTCATCAATACAAACTTCAACAATCAATACAAACTTCAACTCTCATCAATACAAACTTCAACTCTCATCAATACAAACTTCAACAATCAATACAAACTTCAACTCTCATCAATACAAACTTCAACTCTCATCAACACAAACTTCAACTCTCATCAATACAAACTTCAACAATCAATACAAACTTCAACTCTCATCAATACAAACTTCAACTCTCATCAACACAAACTTCAACTCTCATCAATACAAACTTCAACTCTCATCAATACAAAACAAGGGACCATCAGGGGTCTAAGCCAAATGCATACTGTGAGTTTGTACTGAAGTTACACTGAAATCAAATTACAATTACAGTACAATGAAAAGTATTATAAATGTAAAAGTACTATGCATTTTATTGACAATACGATTGTAAGTTAACTTTTAAAAAGTATACATTGCAAATGAACTGCAGTTGAAATGTGCATGTCCCAGCTGCTGTGCTCATTCCTCAGGGTGTGTCTCATAGTGATTCCAGATTCAGACTGCAGTATATTACTGATCCTGGTTTTTCAGAATGGTTGAGAAAGTGTTCGCAGGAATGTTGAAATCTGCAGTAACATCTTTCTTTGTCTGGGACAGTGGTGCAATATTTATTGAGTGATTTACAATAAGAGACTGCTAAACCTGTCTGGGACCAGGCAGAACATTTATAGTATGAGGAAATTAATTCAGTACAAGTTTGTTTCGATGTAAATTGACTGTACTTTGACAAACATTCAACTAGAACGCTTTACTAATGTCTTGATAATGAATTAATAAATTACACTAGTGAGTGTTACTGTTTCTACAGTAGCCCTGCATGGATAGGACAGCTCCTTGTTAAATGGGTCGTCTTGCTGTATCCATTATAATGTCATGTTGTAGAAATGCATGTTCTTGTTCCTCTCATTGTATCGTTTGTGTTGTTTGCTGATTCACACAGTTGATTTTGAGGCAGGTTCCTTGTCTACTGGTTTGCACAGTTGCAATGAGTGGAATCAAATCAAACTATAAAGCAGTATTGCGTATGAAGGATTGTAAAAGATGAAATCTCTGCAGAGTCGCTGATTCTCTCTGCAGTGGAGTCACACTCCTGGAATGAGACAGAAAAGGGGTGTTAACAAAGAGGACCAGTGAGGTCATCAGTGAGGTCATCACAGTCACAATGTAGCTCAGGAACAAAACCACACAACACCACTGATATAGTATTATTATTATTATTATTATTAGTTTATTTAGCAGACGCCTTTACCCAAGGCGACTTACAGAGACTAGGGTGTGTGAACTATGCATCAGCTGCAGTCACTTACAATTACGTCTCACCCGAAAGACGGAGCACAAGGAGGTGAAGTGACTTGCTCAGGGTCACACAATGAGTTAGTGGCTGAGGTGGGATATAACCCTAAACTGTCCTCAATATTCCCCTTCAATCTCTGCATGTTTACGAGTGATTGTGAATAAGACTGCACAGCCTCTCAGTGTTCAGGACTGACTCTTACCTGAAATAAACAACAACATGACCAGAGAGACACAGCATGGAGCAGAGACACAGCACTGGAGACTCACTGACACTGGAGACACACAGAGGGACGCTGTGGAGCAGAGACACAGCACAGGGGACTCACTGAGACTGCAGACACACAGAGGGACACTGTGGAGCAGAGACACAGCACTGGAGACTCACTGACACTGCAGACACACAGAGGGATGCTGTGGAGCAGAGACACAGCACTGGAGACTCACTGAGACTGCAGACACACAGAGGGACGCTGTGGAGCAGAGACACGGCACTGGAGACTCACTGACACTGCAGACACACAGAGGGATGCTGTGGAGCAGAGACACAGCACTGGAGACTCACTGACACTGGAGACACACAGAGGGACGCTGTGGAGCAGAGACACAGCACTGGAGACTCACTGACACTGCAGACACACAGAGGGACACTGTGGAGCAGAGACACAGCACTGGAGACTCACTGACACTGCAGACACACAGAGGGACACTGTGGAGCAGAGACACAGCACTGGAGACTCACTGACACTGCAGACACACAGAGGGATGCTGTGGAGCAGAGACACAGCACTGGAGACTCACTGACACTGCAGACACACAGAGGGACGCTGTGGAGCAGAGACACGGCACTGGAGACTCACTGACACTGCAGACACACAGAGGGATGCTGTGGAGCAGAGACACAGCACTGGAGACTCACTGACACTGGAGACACACAGAGGGACGCTGTGGAGCAGAGACACAGCACTGGAGACTCACTGACACTGCAGACACACAGAGGGATGCTGTGGAGCAGAGACACAGCACTGGAGACTCACTGACACTGCAGACACACAGAGGGACGCTGTGGAGCAGAGACACAGCACTGGAGACTCACTGACACTGCAGACACACAGAGGGACGCTGTGGAGCAGAGACACAGCACTGGAAACTCACTGACACTGCAGACACACAGAGGGACACTGTGGAGCAGAGACACAGCACTGGAGACTCACTGACACTGCAGACACACAGAGGGACGCTGTGGAGCAGAGACACAGCACTGGAGACTCACTGACACTGCAGACACACAGAGGGATGCTGTGGAGCAGAGACACAGCACTGGAGACTCACTGACACTGCAGACACACAGAGGGACGCTGTGGAGCAGAGACACAGCACTGGAAACTCACTGACACTGCAGACACACAGAGGGACGCTGTGGAGCAGAGACACAGCACTGGAGACTCACTGACACTGCAGACACACAGAGGGACGCTTTGTTTCCAGGTAAACAGTCTAACTTCACAAGACACACTGTTTCTAGGATCTGAATGGCAGAATTAGAGGAAGAAGCAGCCACTATCCCAGGAGCCTCCTATTGACAATTCAATCAAACACATAAGATGCTGTTTAAAATGCACAATGTGGAAAAGCTCTCAATCCAGTACTTACTTTGAGCTGTGGCAGAGGATTCCGACGTACAAACAGACTTTTATATTTGTGCTATAATGTGGAAAGACAACGCTTTATTGACAGAAATATCACACATATCTACAGTAAAGCAAATGTAACATGTGATTGGATTTTGATATGTATCATTATGAGGAAATGCTTGCTTTTCTCCAGCCTAGGTCTGTGGTCAAGTGTAAACGTGTAGCTCAAATGATAACATTCTTCTAATCTGATCGACTCTCTGAGCCAGTTCAGGTCTGAGTTGTAAACACACTGAGTGTGTGTCTGCTGAAAGCACTGCAGTTCACTGCCCTCTCTCTCCCCTCCCTCCTCCCTCCTCCCTCTCTCCCCTCCATCCCTCTCTCCCTCCCTCCGTCCCTCCCTCCTTCCTCTCTCCCTCCTCTGTCCCTCTCTCCTCCCTCCTCTCTCTCTCTCCCTCCCTCCTCTCTCTCTCCCCTCCTTCCACCGTCTCTCCCCTCCCTCTCTCCCCTTCCTCCCTCTCTCCTCCCTCTCTCCCTCCTCTCTCTCCCTCCATTCCTCCCTTCCTCCTCCCTCCTCCTCTCTCTCCCCTCCCTCGTCCCTCCGTCCCTCCATCTCTCCCTCCTCCTCTCTCTCTCAATCCCTCCTTTCCTCCCTCCCTCTCTCCCTCCCTCCTTTCCTCCCTCCCTCCCTCTCTCCCTCCCTCCCTACCTCCTCCCTCTCTCCCCTCCCTCCCACTCTCCTCTCCCTCTCACTCTCTCACTCACCTCCTTGTCTCCTCTTCCAGATGTCCACTCCAATGACCGCTGCAGCCAGAGTCAGTACACCCACCACTCCAACAATGAGCCGAATAGAGGAGCTGCACCAGCACCCAGGCACTGCAAACACAGAGCAGGGTTTGTGGGAGTTCATTTACTGCAGTCAGTCAGCCAGGGCAAAGCAACACAGGAAAAACTTCACTGAATTGAATCAACTGAATTGACAGCTACTTGATTTCTTGATTTAGCTCAATAACAGTTCAGCTAGGTTCAGCCTCCCTCCCTTCCACACAAAGTCCAGTTCCCTCTCCACTCACTCCATCTCTCATTCCTCCCATCCCCTCCTCACCCTCCCTCTCAGCACACTACCATTACATCTCTGTCATTCCTCCCTCTCCTCCTCACTCCCTCTCTCTGTTACACCGCTATCTCTGTAGTCCACTTGGCAGGATTAGCTGTGTCTCCCCTGCTCCTCAGAGCTCACTGCCAGGATCCCTCCCTCCCCCCCCTCTCTCTCTAACTCATCATCACCCTCATTACCACCGCTGCTGCTCCTCATGTTGGGATCCCACTCCTTCACGATCTTCTGATCCAGGCTGACGTGGTCCACCTGGCAGGAGTAGCTGTGTCTCCCCTGCTCCTCACTCACTGTCAGGATCCCTCCCTCCCTCTCTCTAACTCATCATCACCCTCATTACCATCGCTGCTGCTCCTCATGTTGGGATCCCAGATGTAGTTCTGTTTCTCAGTGAAGCTGACGTGGTCCACCTGGCAGGAGTAGCTGTGTCTCCCCTGCTCCTCAGGGCTCACTGTCAGGATCCCTCCCTCCCTCTCCCCCCTCTCTAACTCATCATCACCCTCATTATCCTCGCTGTTGCTCCTCATGTTGGGATCCCAGATGTAGTTCTGTTTCTCAGTGAAGCTGACGTGGTCCACCTGGCAGGAGTAGCTGTGTCTCCCCTGCTCCTCAGGGCTCACTGTCAGGATCTTTCTCAGCTGGTAGGTCCCATCCTGGTTGGGAAGCACCTCCCCACTCTGCACCCCCTCCTCCAGCTGATCCCGCCCGTCTCTGACCCAGGTCACCTCCACAGCGCGGGGGAAGAACCCTGTCACATGACACAGGACCTCCGTGTCTGCAGATCCACGAGCTTTCCTCTGGAGCAGAGTCACTGCAGGGGAACTGCAGAGAGAGTGTCTATATCAGGGAGAGCAGAGTCACTGCAGAGAGTGTCTATATCAGGAGAGAGTGTCTATATCAGGAGAGAGTGTCTATATCAGAGAGAGTATCATATATCAGAGAGAGTGTCTATATCAGGAGAGCAGAGTCACTGCAGAGAGAGTGTCTATATCAGAGAGAGTGTCTATATCAGAGAGAGTGTCTATATCAGGAGAGAGTGTCTATCAGAGAGAGTGTCTATCAGAGAGAGAGTCTATATCAGGAGAGAGTGTCTATATCAGGAGAGAGTGTCTATATCAGGAGAGAGTGTCTATATCAGGGAGAGAGTGTCTATATCAGGAGAGAGTGTCTATATCAGGAGAGAGTGTCTATATCAGGAGAGAGTGTCTATATCAGGAGAGAGTGTCTATATCAGAGAGAGTGTCTATATCAGAGAGAGTGTCTATATCAGGAGAGAGATCAGAGAGTGTCTATATCAGAGAGAGAGTGTCTATATCAGAGAGAGTGTCTATATCAGGAGAGAGTGTCTATATCAGGAGAGAGTGTCTATATCAGAGAGAGAGTGTCTATATCAGAGAGAGTGTCTATATCAGGAGAGAGTGTCTATATCAGGAGAGAGTGTCTATATCAGAGAGAGTGTCTATATCAGAGAGAGAGTGTCTATATCAGAGAGAGAGTGTCTATATCAGGGAGAGATGTCTATATCAGAGAGAGTGTCTATATCAGGAGAGAGTGTCTATATCAGGAGAGAGTGTCTATATCAGGGAGAGAGTGTCTATATCAGAGAGAGAGTGTCTATATCAGGAGAGAGTGTCTATATCAGGAGAGAGTGTCTATATCAGGAGAGAGTGTCTATATCAGAGAGAGATGTCTATATCAGGAGAGAGTGTCTATATCAGAGAGAGTGTCTATATCAGGAGAGAGTGTCTATATCAGGGAGAGAGTGTCTATCAGAGAGAGTGTCTATATCAGGGAGAGAGTGTCTATATCAGGAGAGAGTGTCATCGAGAGATATCAGAGAGAGAGTGTCTATATCAGGGAGAGTGTCAGAGATGTCTATATCAGGAGAGAGAGTCATATCAGAGAGAGTGTCTATATCAGGGAGAGAGTGTCTATATCAGGAGAGAGTGTCTATATCAGGAGAGAGTGTCTATATCAGGGAGAGAGAGTCTATATCAGGAGAGAGTGTCTATATCAGAGAGAGAGTGTCTATATCAGAGAGAGAGTGTCATATCAGAGAGAGTGTCTATATCAGGAGAGAGTGTCTATATCAGGAGAGAGTGTCTATATCAGGAGAGAGTGTCTATATCAGAGAGAGAGTGTCTATATCAGAGAGAGAGAGTGTCTATATCAGGGAGAGAGTGTCTATATCAGGGAGAGAGCGTCTATATCAGGGAGAGAGTATCTATATCAGAGAGAGTGTGTCTATATCAGGGAGAGAGTGTCTATATCAGAGAGAGAGTGTCTATATCAGAGAGAGTGTCTATATCAGGGGAGAGAGTGTCTATATCAGGAGAGAGTGTCTATATCAGGGAGAGAGTGTCTATATCATAGAGAGTGTATATCAGAGAGAGAGTGTCTATATCAGGAGAGAGTGTCTATATCAGAGAGAGAGTCTATATCAGAGAGAGTGTCTATATCAGGAGAGAGTGTCTATATCAGGAGAGAGTGTCTATATCAGAGAGAGAGTGTCTATATCAGGAGAGAGTGTCTATATCAGGAGAGAGTGTCTATATCAGGAGAGAGTGTCATATCAGAGAGAGAGTGTCTATATCAGGAGAGAGGTCACATCAGGAGAGAGTGTCTATATCAGGAGAGAGTGTCTATATCAGGAGAGAGTGTCTATATCAGGAGAGAGAGTGTCTATATCAGGAGAGAGTGTCTATATCAGAGAGAGAGTGTCTATATCAGGAGAGAGTGTCTATATCAGAGAGAGTGTCTATATCAGGAGAGAGTGTCTATATCAGGAGAGAGTGTCTATATCAGGGAGAGAGTGTCTATATCAGGAGAGAGTGTCTATATCAGAGAGAGTCTAATCAGGAGAGTGTCTATATCAGGAGAGAGTGTCTATATCAGGGAGAGCAGTGTCTATATCAGAGAGAGAGTGTCTATATCAGGAGAGAGTGTCTATATCAGGAGAGAGTGTCTATATCAGGAGAGAGAGTCTACTATCAGGAGAGAGTGTCTATATCAGGAGAGAGTGTCTATATCAGAGAGAGTGTCTATATCAGGGAGAGAGTGTCTATATCAGGAGAGAGTGTCTATATCAGGAGAGAGTCTACTATCAGAGAGAGTGTCTATATCAGGAGAGAGAGTGTCTATATCAGGAGAGAGTGTCTATATCAGGGAGAGAGTGTCTATATCAGAGAGAGAGTGTCTATATCAGGAGAGAGTGTCTATATCAGAGAGAGAGTGTCTATATCAGGAGAGAGTGTCTATATCAGAGAGAGAGTGTCTATATCAGGGAGAGAGAGTCTACTATCAGAGAGAGAGTGTCTATATCAGGGAGAGAGTGTCTATATCAGAGAGAGAGTGTCTATATCAGGAGAGAGAGTGTCTATATCAGGAGAGAGTGTCTATATCAGGGAGAGAGTGTCTATATCAGGAGAGAGTGTCTATATCAGGGAGAGAGTGTATATCAGAGAGAGTCTATATCAGAGAGAGAGTGTCTATATCAGGAGAGAGTGTCTATATCAGGAGAGAGTGTCTATATCAGGAGAGAGTGTCTATATCAGGGAGAGAGTGTCTATATCAGGAGAGAGAGTCTATATCAGGAGAGAGAGTCTATATCAGGAGAGAGTGTCTATATCAGGAGAGAGAGTCTATATCAGAGAGAGAGTGTCTATATCAGGAGAGAGTGTCTATATCAGGAGAGAGTGTCATACAGGAGAGAGTGTCTATATCAGGGAGAGAGTGTCTATATCAGGAGAGAGTGTCTATATCAGGAGAGCAGAGTCACATCAGGAGAGAGTGTCTATATCAGGAGAGAGTGTCTATATCAGAGAGAGTGTCTATATCAGGAGAGAGTGTCTATATCAGAGAGAGTGTCTATATCAGGAGAGCAGAGTCACTATCAGAGAGAGAGTGTCTATATCAGGAGAGAGTGTCTATATCAGGAGAGAGTGTCTATATCAGGAGAGAGTGTCTATATCAGAGAGAGAGTGTCTATATCAGGAGAGAGAGTCTATATCAGAGAGAGAGTGTCTATATCAGGAGAGAGTGTCTATATCAGGAGAGAGTGTCTATATCAGGAGAGAGTGTCTATATCAGAGAGAGAGTGTCTATATCAGGAGAGAGAGTCTATATCAGAGAGAGTGTCTATATCAGGGAGAGAGTGTCTATATCAGAGAGAGAGTGTCTATATCAGGGAGAGAGTGTCTATATCAGAGAGAGAGTGTCTATATCAGAGAGAGAGTGTCTATATCAGAGAGAGAGTGTCTATATCAGGGAGAGAGTGTCTATATCAGAGAGAGAGTGTCTATATCAGGGAGAGCAGAGTCACTACAGAGAGAGAGTGTCTATATCAGGGAGAGAGTGTCTATATCAGAGAGAGTGTCTATATCAGGGAGAGAGTGTCTATATCAGGGAGAGAGTGTCTATATCAGAGAGAGAGTGTCTATATCAGGGAGAGAGTGTCTATATCAGAGAGAGTGTCTATATCAGGGAGAGAGTGTCTATATCAGGGAGAGAGAGTCACTATCAGGAGAGAGTGTCTATATCAGGGAGAGAGTGTCTATATCAGGGAGAGAGTGTCTATATCAGGGAGAGAGTGTCTATATCAGAGAGAGAGTGTCTATATCAGGGAGAGCAGAGTCACTACAGAGAGAGAGTGTCTATATCAGGGAGAGAGTGTCTATATCAGGGAGAGAGTGTCTATATCAGGGAGAGAGTGTCTATATCAGGGAGAGAGTGTCTATATCAGAGAGAGTCTATATCAGGAGAGAGAGTGTCTATATCAGGGAGAGAGTGTCTATATCAGAGAGAGAGTGTCTATATCAGGGAGAGAGTGTCTATATCAGGGAGAGCAGAGTCACTACAGAGAGAGAGTGTCTATCATCAGGGAGAGAGTGTCTATATCAGGGAGAGAGCGTCTATATCAGAGAGAGAGTGTTTATATCAGGGAGAGCAGAGTCACTACAGAGAGAGAGTGTCTATATCAGGAGAGAGTGTCTATATCAGAGAGAGAGTGTCTATATCAGGGAGAGAGTGTCTATATCAGGGAGAGAGTGTCTATATCAGGGAGAGAGTGTCTATATCAGGGAGAGAGTGTCTACATCAGGGAGAGAGTGTCTATATCAGGGAGAGAGTGTCTATATCAGAGAGAGAGTGTTTATATCAGGGAGAGCAGAGTCACTGCAGAGAGAGAGTGTCTATATCAGGGAGAGAGCGTCTATATCAGAGAGAGTGTCTATATCAGGGAGTACTCATTGCTTAAATACAACAAGAACAGAACAGGACTGTACCTCTCCTCTCCAGAGTCTCCCTCCCGTACTGGACGTACTTCTGCAGCCACTCGATACACTCTGTCTCCAGATAGGCCTTCAAGCCCTGATTCCTGGCTCTGTTAGCATCCCACTTGTGTTTAGTGATAACAGCCTGCTGCACAGGGGCGGTCCAGGTCAGAGTGTCCTTATCAAAGATGAGGAAATCCTTCCCATCATACCCCTCCTGATCAAACCCCGCTGGTCCTGCTCCTCATCCAGCTCACAGCCGACATCACCTGGGCAGTGTGAACTCCTGGAGAAGACAAACACACACATGAGGGAGGGAGCCAGTGAACACACACAAACACACACATGAGTCAGGAAGCCAAATAACACACACACACACGTGAGGGAGCCAGTGAACCTGCCCCCTCCCCCCCACACACACAGAAACACACACACAGAAACACACACACACACACACACACGAGTGAGGGAGCCAGACAACACACACACGTCTGACATGAGTCAGGGAGCCAGTAATCACACACATACACATGAGTGAGTGAGCCAGAAAACACACACACTGACATGAGGGATGGAGCCAGTGAACGCACACACACACACACACACACATTGGGAGTGAAAGAGAACTGTGGAGGGAGGGAGGGAGGGGGAGTGGAGGGGAAAATGTGTTGGGAAAGAGAGACAGAGAGAGAGAGCGAGAGAGAGAGAGAGAGAGAGAGAGAGAGAGAGAGAGAGAGAGAGAGAGAGAGAGGGGCGGCTTACTAACAGCTGAAGACTCCGACTGAGGAAATCACAAGGGAGAGAAAGAGGAACCTGCGGGAACAGTGAGAGAGAGAGAGAGAGAGAGAGAGAGAGAGAGAGAGAGAGAGAGAGAGAGAGAGAGAGAGAGAGAGAGAGAGAAAGAGAGAGAGAGAGAGAGATTTTTTATTTTTTAATATATTTATTTGTATGTATTATTTTCTCCTTTTATATTGTAATACTGTAACACACTATGCTTTGGCAATACTGTCATGTCAATAAAGCAGATTTTGAATTTGAATTTAAGAGAGCGAGCGACAGAGACGAGAAAGATAGAAAGATAGAGAGAGAGAGAGAGAGAGTGAGAGAGAGACTTTGACTTATAAAACTCTTTATTAAATTGATATATAAATAAACAATTACCATCAAAACAAAATGAGTAAAATGAATCACTATCACTATCATTGTCTAGTGGTGGCCGATATACCTCAAAAAGATATCATGATCGTTTAGCTGTTCAAAATGATATACAATATATATCACGGTATATTTAACATTCTAATCAAGGGTTTTAAATCATTTGCAAAACAGAGCATGCTTTCCTTAATGTACCCTCAGAGCTCCAGTCACTGTAAACCTGTCCTGTGCATATGAGATCCTCTGCTATAAATAACAGGCATACTAAAAATAGCTTTCATTTAGTTTCTAGGCCCTGCACCCCGGGATGTCTCCTGGTCACTGCATTTAACAAACAGGTCAGCACTATGTTTAAGTTGTTAACTTAATTATTCATTAAAACAAGGCAGTTGAAATCCACACATTGCTTTATAATAGCACACAAGTATTTGTCTTTGATGTAACAATGCGTTAGAGTTTAGTGTTTTTATACAATATAGCAGTCTGTGAAAGTCTTTATAGGGAAGTTTGTCTGTGTTTGTTCATCACAAACACTAAACACATTGCTGTACAAGAGTTTCACTGAGGAAGTAAAACCTGGTCTGAAACCAAATGCTTGCATTGTTTTAAACAGATAGCCATGATTAGGGCTAGGATTTTGTCACGTAATTTGTAAATCACGGAGGCGTCACGATAAATTTGTTTAAAATCACGGAGGAAGGCTGAAATGGTGTGTGGTCAAGAGGATGAAAATTCTATCTTTTTTTTTTTAATACAATATACCTACATAAAAATAAAATCAGTCTGTCTATATAAGTAGGAAAAAAGGAAAATTCATCTAAATATGTATTTATTTATTGTGGTTTTCACAACATCAGGTTCAAGTTTTAATCCAGTAAATTGCTAAGCTTCACTATAATCAAACACGTTAGTTTTACATAACATTCAATGGGTTTTCTAAAGGACAGCAAACACAAACTGAAGGTTTACATAACTTTAAAAATAACGTTTGAATTTCAAAAAGACTCTCTCTGTGTGCATCTGTTGCTTCTGCTGTGGTTCAGTTTGCAGTTATTTTGCGTTTTTCCATATTATTCTGATACAGCGTGCTGTACATTGAGAGGGTTGATGCTTCATCCTGAAGTACATTTTTATGCAGAAAACGATCATTCTGCATCAACACTTTGATGTTTTGCTCATTTTTAAAATGTTTGCAATGTAGTAAAGTATTGAGTAGTGTGAACAGCAACAAAGTAAGGCAAACCCTACCTAGAGATACAAAACAGAGCAACATATCTGTTAGTGCAGAACCCCAGCACTGGCTGGTGGTAATTCCACCGCAGAACGCAATTCCACTGCTTCTCTACAGATGGTAATGTAAGCCTCTCACTGAGAAAAGCACAACAGGACGTAACTAACCACAGGGTGTCCGCTCTTTCACAGACACACACTGACCTCTTAGAGAGCTTGGAATAAAACTCCAGCATAGAGAAAGTGCTGCTTTAACCAGAGTTTCAGAATCAGTTGCAAGATCAGCTTAATCAAGCCACTCTACTCACCGCAGAGCAGAGCAAACAACTAACACAGTTGTTTGAAGAGTTTAGTACTATATTTGCCAGGGATTCGTGTGACTGTGGTGAAACTACGGTACATCAGGTCAGAACACCTACTGATTTGAGTGCTAAGCCAGTGTTTGTTAGACAGTATAAGCTACCAACTGCTTTTTATGAATCCATACAGGAAACCCTGGATGCTTTGTTAGAGCCTGGAATTATTAGACAGTGTAACTAAACATATAATTCCCCTATCTGGCCAGTCTTGAAGTGGTAAGTGAAGCATAGCTGTAGATTATCGAGTACTGAATCGACAGGTACCATTGTCTAGATGGCCTATGACTAAGGCTACGATTCTGGCATGGCGACTATGCAGGTGGACCCCACAGATGTTATGAAGAGAGTGTTTGTGAAGGTTTACCTAGAGTCTGTGTAGATGGGTGCTCATGCCATCACCAACAAGAAATACATGCAGGTGTGGGATTGGTTTGGGAAAATGATTCTCCTATTCGAACCATGCAAGTTTAAGTTTGGACCAAAGACAAGCCAGTATGCAGAACTAGCAGGACTTATGATAGCACTTCAAACACCCCATAGAGAGCCATGTTACTGTAGTGACAAAATTAAGCTGACAAATGTTTTTTGATTCAAAAACACTTTATATACAAGAAAGGTATACCTCCAATACAATCATATCAGCACGAGATTTAAACTGACTCTGGACCAGGCCTCAGTACAGCTCAGTGCAGGATATGTTTGTATCAGAAAGCACGGATATCCATGGAGTCAATTCAAAAGAGATGAAAAGACTTTACAATGTTTGATATTTATACCTATGTAAATTTATACTGGTTTCTATCCAGTAATCAAGGTCGTCATTCTCTCATCACACACAGTGAGCCGACCACACACTTCCTCTGTTTAGCTCAGACACCTATCTGTGACTTTGAGTCGTGTTAGGCTGTGCAAAACTGCACATAGCTGGTTTTGCCAATGGGAAATGAAAGAACTTGAAACTTACACAACACTGTATAGAAACAATATAAAAGCATATTAAAGCAACTGAACTGGTAAACACATTAAAACGACTATAAAAAAGAGCTTCATACGGTATAAGTTACTGTCACTCCAGTGATTTGCAGGTTACAGGCCTGACACTTGGACTGAGAGATAACTTTGTTTTGCAAAAGTCTGAAGCCGGTTACAGTCAGTGGTGCACTCGAGCCAGAACGTGCCCGAACTCTGTTCGGGACTTTTTGTTTAGGTACAACCTTGATTTAAGAATTAACTTAAGAATCTTTACTGATTTATTATGTAAATGCATACAGGCCCGACCGGTCTAATTTCAGTGCCTGGGCACCAATGAAGCCATATATTTTCCTTGTGGAAGTCAAGCAGTCTTTCTGCGCTTTGCCACTAGGAACAAACAAATCCTTGTCCAGTTCCCTACATACCAGTTTTCATGGTACAGTCCGAATCAGCGTCTCTGATAACCGAGCGTATTTTAATTGTTTGCAGTCTCAAGAGTCCACACATTTTCCACACAATTGTCTGATTCCGCCAGTTGTCCTTGTGATGCAATTAAGAGAAAATTAGGAACTTCTGTTACAAACTACAGTACTGCTGTAAGAAGGCTAACACTTTTTTAGTAAAACTGCTGACTAAGAAGACAGCAAAAGTGCATCCTATGACTGTGGACATAAACACGGGTTTAAAGCTGCTTTGTATATCAGTCAGTGCAGAGACCCGAGAATGGAATGAACGACTGCCCTTGCAGCTGGCTTGGTATGGCACTTTGTGCCCGGGGGGGGGGGGGGGATATATTCAGAATGTAGTGTAACATTAAATTGTGCAGAACTGTCAGCAGATAGTGTTTAAAAATACATTTAAAACAACTCTAAATTATACTGATACAGTTCTTAAATTGGTGACGAATAAAAAATAACTGAGCGTTTTATTGGATGCAGAGCTCCAGAAAAAAGACAGGGGGAGGGTGTGATCTACTATACAGGGCATCACTGTGATTGAAGACAGGGAGGATGTGATGTACTATACAGGGCATCACTGTGATTGAAGACAGGGAGGATGTGATGTACTATACATGGCATCACTGTGATTGAAGACAGGGAGGATGTGATGTACTATACAGGGCATCACTGTGATTGAAGACAGGGAGGATGTGATGTACTATACAGGGCATCACTGTGATTGAAGACAGGGAGGATGTGATCTACTATACAGGGCATCACTGTGATTGAAGACAGGGAGGATGTGATATACTATACAGGGCATCACTGTGATTGAAGACAGGGAGGATGTGATCTACTATACAGGGCATCACTGTGATTGAAGACAGGGAGGATGTGATATACTATACAGGGCATCACTGTGATTGAAGACAGGGAGGATGTGATCTACTATACAGGGCATCACTGTGATTGAAGACAGGGAGGATGTGATCTACTATACAGGGCATCACTGTGATTGAAGACAGGGAGGATGTGATCTACTATACAGGGCATCGCTGTGATAGAAGACAGGGAGGATGTGATCTACTATACAGGGCATCACTGTGATTGAAGACAGGGAGGATGTGATCTACTATACAGGGCATCACTGTGATTGAAGACAGGGAGGATGTGATATACTATACAGGGCATCACTGTGATTGAAGACAGGGAGGATGTGATCTACTATACAGGGCATCACTGTGATTGAAGACAGGGAGGATGTGATATACTATACAGGGCATCACTGTGATTGAAGACAGGGAGGATGTGATCTACTATACAGGGCATCACTGTGATTGAAGACAGGAGGATGTGATCTACTATACAGGGCATCACTGTGATTGAAGACAGGGAGGATGTGATCTACTATAAAGGGCATCACTGTGATTGAAGTTCTGAGCTGGAGATGACCTCATCGAAAGGAATAGAAAAGAACATGCAGGATAAAAATAGCCCCCAAAAATAACCAAACATTTACCTGCTTTAGATGCTTTCAAAACAAGCCAAATTTGGCTGGAAAAACGCTGATCTGGCAGCACTGATCAAGGGGAGTACCCTAGGTCGCATGTGAGACGCCTGCATTACCTCAAGTTCAATGTACAAATGCAATGCAAATTTGCTTGAGAAAAATCTATATTTAATTTGCGTTCCACTACTTAGCCATATTATGGTTATAGTGGCTGTCACCAGAGGACAGCACAGATCTGATGGCTCCAATGCAGAACACAGGCGCCTATCGGCCACAGGAGTCACTGGTGCGCGGTGAACCGTGTATTCCCCTGCCGACCTAAGCCCTCCCTACCCGGCGGCGCCGCCAGTGTGCGCCCCTAGGAACCCCCAGTCACAGTCCGCTATGACATAGCCTGGATTCAAACCTGGGATCTCCAGGCTATAGGGCTTATCCTGCACTCCACGCTGAGCGCTTTCACTGGACACGCCACTCAGGAGCCCTTTGGGTTATGGTACTTTTAAAAGATTCAGGATGGCCCTGGACATTCTGTTCCTGACTTCATTTTTGTTGGAGACCGATTGGAGGAAACAACCTGAGCCGGCACCAAGAATGAATCAGTCTGAAAGTGACACCAACAGAAAGGGGAAGATTGAGGTGATAGTGCATGAATTAAAACTGCTAAATAAGTAACAAAGTTAGGCAAATACTGTGCTATCTTTCTATACTTCTATCTTCCTCTCTTTCTATATCTGCTATTAAGTTAGGTAAGACACAACCTTAAGTTGTTAGATGCTGTAACAGGGGATTTGTTACATGTGTGGGTCGTCACTGAATATTCATGAGACAGACACAGAGCATTGGTGTTGACACTCTGCACAGATCCTGATGCTCAGGTACCAGCAATGGTAATCCTAGCACCGGATTTAATAAAGAAAACAAAGCAAAGCTAGAAATAGAAGTGTGCCACTAAAAGGAACGTCCTGCTCCAGGAACCGACTGCTCTATGGTAACCTTCTCGATACTGTTGGGATCAACATCCCCTAAACTGACCTACTACTGGGCTCCCGGAGACCCGACATTCTCACAGAGACTCCTGCCTCTTCACATGGCCTCGGCTGGGCAACGCCTTCACGAGCACTGTCATGGAGTGGAAGGGTTTTGTGTCGTAGTTCCTGCAGAGAGGACGCTCTCCTCTTTGATGTAAACAAACACGTTTTCCCTCAGCCCATCTGTATAGCAATGGCCTTGCAGTAGCCCCCGAGCTGTGGCACCCCTGGACACGCCCCCAAATCCAGATCTCCCAATCAGCTCAGCACCGGGCAAGCCCACTGCTCAAGTGGTTGCTTAGCAACGCTCTCCTGTTGCGTGTCCCAGCTGTGACAGGGATCTCCCTGTCACAGACACAAGGCTAGGAAATTTATAAGATATTGTAAAGGTTTCATGTGGGCAAAGCAAGGGGTTGTACAAAATTATGTTGTTTATGGAACGTCTGGAATTCGTTTTCTGTAACAAAAAGGGAAAGATGTAGGAACTATACCCTGTAAAGGGTTAATGGAAAGAACTGTTTAAAATAGACATTTATCACTGTTGCAGGAACTTAAAACTTAAAATAAGAGCAGTGTGAAACAGTGGAAGAACACATACCTTATCCAGACACATGCAGCTGTCAACCACAACCTATAAATGGGTTATCTTAAATATTGTCAATTTCCACGAAGAGGCCAGTTAAAATGAACGCAAGAAACAGCTCACGTGAGGCTTAACAGCTAAATGCACAACCTGACCATATAGACAAAGGAAACGAGACTGAAAACAGCATAAGGCTTTATAAACTAACAAAAAGAAGTTTGTTGCTCTTGACATATAAAGCTTTCATGCTGTTTTGACTTTGACTTTCAGCTTCCGGCTTAAGGAAACTGGTGCCTTGACAGTACTGACTCAAACACATCCTCTAAGCTGAATCGACGGCTGTACGGAGGCAATCATCTATTTACATGAAGCTTTAAGTAAACTTGCTATTTTATAGACAAGTATATTTAGACTGTGATGTTTAAGGTTAATAATCATTAACTTTGATTTACACTTCGTATCTATTTCTGACTGATTTTCTGCATGAATTAAACTGCTGCTATTAATTAAACCCTCTTGTTGGTTGATTGTATTATTGTTCATTATATTCCTCAATCTAAACAAACTTCTTCAATTGGAACTAATCAAATGCAACTTTGCATAAAATTCTAATTAGCTTAATGTTCCTACAACCCTGTCGAGTGCTTTCCTGATCAAGAGAAAAAGCCCAGCATTTACATTCAAGTCTGGAAACAGTTAACATGTCTCTAATTAAAACAAATTTCTGGCTCTTTCCCGCTGTCACACACACTGGGCAGGTCCTGCAGAGACAGAGGGGTGCCCTGTCTCTCTCCCGCTGTCACACACACTGGGCAGGTCCTGCAGAGACAGAGGGGTGCCCTGTCTCTCTCCTGCACTCACACACACTGGACAGGTCCTGCAGAGACAGAGGGGTGCCCTGTCTCTCTCCGCTGTCACACACACTGGACAGGTCCTGCAGAGACAGAGGGGTGTCCTGTCTCTCTCCTGCTGTCACAGACTGGGCAGGCAGCCCCTGGCTCTCGCTCTGTTTCCGGGTGCTGGCTCTGATCTCAGTAACAGCTCTCTGTTTCCAGGGTTCTGGCTCCGATCTCAGTAACAGGTCTCTGTTTCCAGGGTGCTGGCTCCGGTCTCAGTAACAGCTCTCTGTTCCCAGGGTTCAGATCCCTGACTCTTTGTCTCAGTGCACACTTCACAGGCAGGGTTCAGACCCCTGACTCTGTCTCTCAGTGCACACTTCACAGCAGGGTTCAGATCCCTGACTCTGTGTCTCAGTGCACACTTCACAGCAGGGTTCAGATCCTGACTCTGTGTCTCAGTGCACACTTCACAGCAGGGTTCAGAGCCCTGACTCTGTGTCTCAGTGCACACTTCACAGCAGGGTTCAGATCCCTGACTCTGTGTCTCAGTGCACACTTCACAGCAGGGTTCAGATCCCTGACTCTGTGTCTCAGTGCACACTTCACAGGCAGGGTTCAGATCCCTGACCCTGTGTCTCAGTGCACACTTCACAGCAGGGTTCAGATCCCTGACTCTGTGTCTCAGTGCACACTTCACAGGCAGGGTTCAGGTGTAAACA
>CM060296.1:6254998-6292498 GCA_030684275.1 Acipenser oxyrinchus oxyrinchus | reverse complement strand
ACTGAGAATCCAGCAGAAACACGGGATCTGGTGCTAGCGGACACTGTAGAATATACTGTAGAGCCTTTCAAAGAAAACTCATTTAAACTAACGTTATAAAACGAGACCAGAAAAGCTAAAAGAAACTAAATCAATGTGATGAGGCTGACTTGAAGACACTGAGAAACACTGCAGTCGAAACACCTCTCATTAAACTAATTACGTTTCTTTTACTATTTCTAAATGTAGCTCTATTTTACAATTCTGGATAAAGACACAGAAATATAACTTAATTCTAAACAATCCAGTCACATGACTGTTCGTGCATTCTAAATGATCTCAGCAATGACGTACTTACAATTCGACCTGATTGATTTGTTTTCAGAAGTGAATTTAAAGTCAGCAGAATATAAACACTCGGTGTAATCTCCTCCATATTAGTATAATATGAGAGTAGAATGACACGGATCCCACACTGTCCAGCCAATTCACATCCGAATCCATTCCACTAATAACAAACTAACGGTATCTTATATACCACCTGGGAGTTGGTTACTTAATTTTTCCCGGTTCCTTATTCGTGGTGTAGTTGACAACAAAGCGCGTGTCCTTTTTCTGTGTGTTTTAACTCACTTACACATCTTGCTCAATTAATATATTGCTACTATTTAAAAGACATCCGCTTCCTCTTTCAATATATATATATATCAACAAAAGTTTATACCAGCGCTAAAAAATAGATTTGTCCGCTCCTCTCCAAACTGGGGTTCCTTGTTCCGGGAATTAAATATGGAAAAAACCTGTAAAAAACCATGGAAAAAAACTGTAGAAAACCACAGAAAGAGAGAAACAGCAACTCCCTTGGATAGATCCGGCTCCGCACTCAATTTGTCGATAAAAGTATTTTTATTTTCATAATACAAAAGTCAGCAAGCTATAATGTTTACGCGTTTCGACAGTTTGTCTTCTTCAGAACATTCAGAATATATATATATATATCAGCAGCATAGCATCTGTATCAGCAGCATAGCGGTACCCTATATTACCCGCCTGTTTCGCCCCATTTACCCCCTTAGACGCCTTGCTCACTAAATATCGAGGTATCCCTAGATAGGTTATCACCCCCTCTTTGAAAAACACAGAAGATTTTAATGAGCAAGCCGAACCCCACGATCAGCAGTACCCCAAAGTGTAACCCAATGCCAATAATGCCAATAAAAATGGCAATAATTTTTTCGTTTTTCTTGAAAGAGGAAGCGATTTAAACGGTAGCAATATATTAATTGAGCAAGATCTATAAATGAGATAAAACACAGAAAAAGGAGACGCGGTTTGTCAACTACCGCGAATAAGGAACCGGGAAGAAATAACTTCCAGGTGGTATCATATATATTTTACTTTTTTTAACGACTTGTTTATAGAATTTAATGCATTTATTTTAATTTAAAAAAACATAACTTCAATACTTTGTTTTTATTATAAGCAATTGAAGTGTTCCCTGTGAAGTGTCTGCTTTATTATTATTATTATTATTATTATTATTATTATTATTATTATTATTATTATTATTATTATTATTATTAATATGCTGATAGGATTGTAAACTCACCACCAGACGCAGCATGAACGCAGCACAGGATCCCCAACACAACCGCCCTCAACATCTCCACACTCTTCACAAATCAAAATAATAAAGAATAAACTCGATTTCCGAGGCTAATAACTAGATATTTCAGAACAATCTGTAAGCGAGCTCTCTTAAGTACAGACACGGGAACGCACTGCACTGAACTGCGCACTTCTGTCCAGTTATAAAAAGGTTGAATCACCCAGAATATTGTGATTGGCTGCCCTGACGGCTCTCAGCCAATAGGACGCGCAGCATCGGGAGGCTCCGGGTAAAATACAGGGGCCCGTTTCATGAAAGCGATTTGCGACGACTCCCAATCTTAAGCACCTCGCAAATAAATTTAAAAAAGAGCTTAATATAACTTTTGCAATTTTCCTCGCAGATCCTATTAGAAAATACAATGGCGCTCATATCACTAGCTCGTCGTGTGTACGGCAGGGGAATCAGAAGGGAAAGACTATTCAGGGTCCTTCAAACATGCAGACTCAGAATGAAGATCAAAGTACATACCTGTCAACATGCGTTTTCAAAACTGAGATCTGAGGGTCCTGAACTGAAGCGAATACCTAAATAAGACCAAGGCATGCAACTATTCCACTTTATTATTGGTAGAATGATAGACTGTGATAAGCGGCTCTTTCTTATTGATTTTAAAAGGAAAAATATCAAACAGATAAACAACCATGAGATGCCTAACAATCCAGTTCTCTCCTGGCCCTGTGGTTCTTATTGTGCTGTAGTTGCAGGTGGCTGATTTGGCGCAGCTGATACTTTGTAAACAGGTCCACTGTAGTTGATTTTGCGACAGCATGCAAAATCAACTACATCCGACCATCATGCATTTAGTCTCGCTCAACCGGGTCAAAGCCTTCAACCCACATCCTGAGGTGGGTCGTTGGGACCAGGTTAACCCGGTATGACCCAGGTACGTGGTGGTGTGTGACCCGGGTACGACCCAGGTACGTGGTGGTGTGTGACCTGGGTACGACCCAGGTGTGTGTGTGACCGTGCGACCCAGGTGCGTGGTGGTGTGTGACCCAGGTGCTGGTGGTGTGTGACCGACCCAGGTACGTGGTGGTGTGTGACCCGGGTACGACCCAGGTACGTGGTGGTTTGTGACCTGAGTACGACCCAGGTACGTGGTGGTGTGTGACCTGGGTACGACCCAGGTACTTGGTGGGTTTGTGACCTGGGTAAGACCCAGGTACATGGTGGTGTGTGACCCGGGTACGACCCAGGTACGTGGTGGTGTGTGACCTGGGTACGACCCAGGTACGTGGTGGGTTTGTGACCCGGGTACGACCCAGGTACGTGGTGGTGTGTGACCCGGGTACGACCCAGGTACGTGGTGGTGTGTGACCCGGGTACGACCCAGGTACGTGGTGGTGTGTGACCCGGGTACGACCCAGGTACGTGGTGGTGTGTGACCCGGGTAGTCAGGACCCGGGTGGGACCCGGGTAGGAGTGCCAGTGTGAAAGGAGCTTTAGACTTCCCTGCAGAATACTTTGCAATGTGTGAGTCTGGGAACATGTCTACTCCAGATTTGCTGAGCTAGTCACAACATGTAAAGGTCTCTGCATGTGTGACTGTCTTCATCACCGTGTTTACTTTGGCAACGAAAGATGTTATTAATTGAAGATTGTCTGAATTGCTTACTTCATATTACATAGATACGTTTCGTATGTACAGAACGGTATCTAATTATTTTGTTGGCCATTTATTAAGTTTAACAAATTAGGTCGATAAGGTGTGCTTGAGTTTAGTCTGACTTTCACCTGCTTTACAACTTTGTTCAGAAAATATTTTATGCAGTATGTTAATGTGACGTGGTCTTGAAATCTAAATGCTATATTGAGAACAGGCTGGCTGTAGGGGTGACGTCAGGCCAGAAAGAAACACACAGACAGGCAGTACTGGCAGGTGAAACTGAGACGCTTGGGCTCAGTGCGTTTAATAAACAAACAAATAAAAGAGTTAAACAAAAACAGCACATGGCACTGTGAGCCCAAATAAATAGACAAATAACAACAGACTAACACTAAATGAAACAGACACTAACAAACGGGACGAACGCTAAACAAACAAGTATCGTGATCTAATTCAGCACGTATGGCAATTGTAATTGTATTATTACTTTAAAGCTTATTCCCTACTTTCTCTCCCGTTCTCTCGCCCTGAACACCCAACCCTGAGTGAGTAAAACGTGCATCTATATATACTGTTGTGCCGGGATTCAATTACAATTCACTTGAATCCCAGCACGTGAACTAATTTGTGCAATCCCGTTGCTGCATACTTTATCTGCAGTGAAGTGATTTTGCAATCCCTGTGCCTAAATACAACTATATATTTTAAATCACTCATGCTACACAGACCCATTTATATCCCGTGCACCAATACCTATACACCAACATTAACACACCACCGCAAGACAGAACACATAACACACACACATGGGCTGGGCACACTGCCACATACCTCCCCTTGTGCGCAGCACACATGGCCTCAGCGGCCACCTCCCCCCTTAAAGTCTGAAAAGTCTCGCTTAAAGTCCCAGGCCAAGAACAGGGACTTCAAGGGGTTCATGGGTGGCAATGTTGCCAGTAGCCAGGCTGCCACTGGCAATGCTGTAAGCGTAAATGTTAGCCTTTAGGCGTAATTCGGGGGATGTCGTAGAGGACTCTCTCCCGCTTTGCGCTGCTTTTTTCTTATCCTAAATCCTTTTCTTTAGCCAGTCTTACCTTCCCTCCGTGGCGTCCTGCCCGGTAACGTCCGCCGATCTCTTCCGGGTGGAAGCTGATCCCAGTTCAGCCTCATTTAGCATTTCCAGCCAACCACACAATGCAGCGCTCGCCTCATCCATTATTAGGGCATGGCCGGCGCTGCTCCACGTATGTTATTGGCTGCCCCTCCTGTCTATCTCTCTCTCTTTTCTACTTTAACCCAGCACTATTTCCGCTTCCTTGTCTGTTTGTTTTTTGTTGTTCGCTCCTTTCACTGCAGGCCATTTCTCTGCTCAGCGCTGGTAAGACAGTATCAGCTATTTTCGTACCTACTCGTGATTCTTTTCATCATTCAGCTTTTGTATTTTTTCTGCAGGAGCTCCAACATTAGTCTTTCCTGCTCCATCCAGTCTCCAGTCCAGCTATAGCGCCGTTCAAAGCGCAGTGCCATAACTCAACTTGGTCTGCGTTTTCATCAGAAAGACTGTTCCAACGTCACCGCTGAACTGCAACTCTGTCCCACCGGCGCCTCACAGACCATGGTTGCCACGGCAATGCCTCATCGAGTGACTACTGGGAGTGGTAAGTTGCCATGGCGACCAGGCAGCTTTAACAGGCAATGCGAGCCTGTGCCTCACTACTGGAATCTTCTGGCTCCTGCTGCCAACAGTGTAGACTTGCAAGACGGACGTCACACGCCTCACACCAGAAGCCTGACACCCCAAGCCTGGTACGCTTATAACTCTGCCTCTTTGGAATCTGTTCAATTATCTGTTTGTTTCTATTGCAACAATACTGTTAGAACGGAACCCTATAAAAATGTACCACTGGATTTTGGAACAAGGTATGATGGTATCTGTGAAAGTACAATTGTATTGTATAATATATGTATCCTGCACCATCAATGTACAATTCCCTGTGTTACAATAATGCAGTACAACCATAATAATAATAGTATAGCTACACTATAGAACCGTGGTACATTTTTATAGGGGTATAGCTTCACACAATCTACATTTACTTAATCGTATTAAAGTAAGAATTACGTGTGTCATTCTCATCTTATTTACAATGTAAAATTGACATGCTTACATGTCTGTATAGGTTAGCCTAGGTATACGCAATAAATCTAGGAAGCTGAAGTTCAGGTCGTCACTCATATTATTTGCATCCCAGTTTTTGTTCTGTCCTTTAAGCTCATATGCCAATTGATTTATCAAGTTGAATGATGATCCCTTTGTTTAAGTCCCTTTTTGTCATATCATGTTGACCTGCTTTTTGTCTGTGAGTATCCCACAAGGATCATCCCTTCTACAAGTGCATGTAACCTGGCCCAACATGGATTCAGTAGTTCGGGACAAACACCAATCACAAAATGTTTTAGTACAAATATTTATTGTAGAGAATGCGGAGTATCGCGATTTTACAGAAAAGTATGCTGTATATACACATTCATTTGACATCAAACCTAACTTGGTTTGAGGGTTCGCTGCCTGGCCGACTGGACGAGGCTGAGACCCCCATTGATAAAACATAAAAATTGTTATTAAGAAAGGTGGAGATGGGGAGGTGGTGAGTTACGATGAAATCAAAACGCAACTGAGAGATAAGTGAAGAGGGTATTTATAGTGCCAACAATTTAATTGGCTAATGTGTAAATTGAATGATTCAATTTGGTGATGCGGAGATTGGTGTCTGACCCTCCTCCCGAACTTTAATTATAAATTTCATTTTGTGTGGCATATATGCCAATTGAATTTGTATGTCATAGCTAAATATCCCTGTGCCATGTATTTACATATCCTGAATGAAATACAAACTGAAATTAGAATTTCAATGTAGATGTAAAATAAAAATACAGGCCTCATGTAAACCATTGTGCAATCAGTTTTTAATATATATATATATATATATATATATATATATATATATATATATATATATATATATATATATATATATATATATATATATATATATAATATAATATAATTTTTTTCTATAACTGTTAATTTGCAGCATGCACAAAGTGAATTAGATATAGGGTATATTCACCCCCGGACATGTTCACATAGATATACCAGCATGTGGATTAGTGTTTAGGGTTCTGGACTCTTTACCGGAGGGTTGAGGGTTCAAACCCAGGTGGGGCCCTGCTGCTGTACCCTTGAGCAAGCAGGTACTTCACAGATTGCTCCAGTAAAATACCCAGCTCTATAAATGAGCACAAATGCAAGTCACTTTGAATAAAAGCATCAGCTAAAAAATTATCTATTGCAATTTAAGTCCATATATGAAAAACACACACACACAAAATACAGCAATGTATCATGTAGTCACATAGAGGTGGTGATTAAATGGGTCTCTTTTAGCAAGATGCAGTTGTATTGAAGTGCAAGTGGTTGCCTATAGGTACAGCTGGTGGCTAAAAGTGGAATTGAAGACAAACCAACCCTAACCTCCAAACCCTAAATAACAAGCTGTGATGCAAATAAAAATCCAACTACAGCCTCGTATTAAAGATTATAATCATTGAACACATCTGTGATGTTTGTTGGTATAGAAATGAATTAGTAGAGTGGATTTTATCTGTTCCTATTAAAATTGGAAGATTTTTTGATTACATACACAACATTATTATTATTATTTGTTTATTTAGCAAACGCCTTTATCCAAGGCGACTTACAGAGACTAGGGTGTGTGAACTATGCATCAGCTGCAGAGTCACTTACAACTACGTCTCACCCGAAAGACGGAGCACAAGGAGGTTAAGTGACTTGCTCAGAGTCACACAATGAGTCAGTGGCTGAGGTGGGATTTGAACCAGGAACCTCCTGGTTACAAGGACGTTTTTTTTAACCACTGGACCACACAGCCTCCACATAGGGTAGCAGTGTAGAGTAGAGGTTAGGGCTCTGGACTCTTGACCGGAGGGTTGTGGGTTCAATCCCAGGTGGGGGACAATGCTGCTGTACCCTTGAGCAAGGTACTTTACCTAGATTGCTCCAGTAAAAACCCAACTGTTTAAATGGGTAATTGTATGTAAAAAATAATGTGATATCTTGTAACAATTGTAAGTTACCCTGGATAAGGGCATCTGCCAAGAAAGAAATAATAATAATAATAACAAGGAGTTCTGTAACCACTGGGGGTCTTAATGAAGAACTTGATTACAATCTTTGCTCTTATGATTTATCATGTATATTAGGTTATAGTTTGTTGCATGGTGGTGTGGTGGTTAGCTGCTGCCCTCACAGCTCCAGGGTCCCAGGTTTGATTCCCGTTTCAGGGGAGTTTGCATGTTCTCCCGTGTTCGTGTTGGTTTTCACCAGGCACACCGGTTTCCTCCCTCATCCAAAACATACTGGTCAGGTTGATTGGTCACTCTAAATTGCCCTCTGTGTGCATGATTGTGTGAGTGTGAGAGTTGGACTGGTGTCCCATCCTGGGTGGAGTCCTGCCTTACAGCGTATCTGCCGGGTTAAGCTCCAGCTCGCCGTGACTCTGTATTGGATGAAGTGGTTATTGATGATGGATGGATGGTTAATATTTGTAATAATGCATTCATTGACATCCACATGTTCTCTGATTAATAAACATTTGGACTGAATGTGTTTAATTTTCCCACACATAAATTGTCAAAATCCCACATCAAGTATAATATATACATTTAGTGGTGCACAATTCTGCTCCTCTAGAGTCGCAGTCAGTCCAGCAGGTTTTTGTAAGTGTCTGTAAATCTCCAACTGCTTAAGAGCACATAAAAGGGTAAACTTGTCCAATTAAGCAAATTAATTCAAATCAGGTAATGAAGGCCTCAGGGGGATCAAAAAAATGAAAACCTTCTTGCCCCAGAGTTATGCACCCTGACAAAGTAGATGTTAACACAGTCATTCATTCACAAGCTAGATGTAACACAGTCATTCATTCACAAAGTAGATCTTAACACAGTCATTCATTCACAAAGTAGATGTTAACACAGTCATTTATTCACAGTTGTCTGAAGTTTTTATTTATTTATTTCAAAGAACTTATTTATCTGTTTTGATTGAAGTCCTGCTTTCCTGTCAAAAGTACTATGAAAACAAACAAGGAGATCAAAATTGCAAACAAAGAACTTTATTACAAATATATAATGCAGTTTGGATATAAAAAATTAAAATGCAGTTATTTTTGACAGATATGTTTTACGATATAGAAATAAATAATGAATGTACACTTGCTTTTTGTTGGTATTGCTAAAGCCAACTTTGGGGAGATTAAATCAACATTTAGACCCATCCACTAAAACCAAATTAGAAATATGTACTTAATAGCAGTTTGATTTATCATAAGAGGGCACTTTCTTCTACTAATAAATACAACCACCATTAAATTCTGACTTTGCGATTAGCTGATGGGTCAAGTTTTAATTTCATTCCCCATTTAATTTACACTGAATAAAGGGGGCTTACTGTATTTGCAAGTGAGTATTCCTGAGCATTCTCTATAAACATTTAAATAAACATATATAAACAATAAGTATTAATGACTTTATGCACGATATTTTACTTGAAATGCATATCGTTCACTAAATATATTAAACAACCTTCAACATTGGCGGTGTTTACATGCAAGTTTTAATCGCGCTACTATAGTGCATTCATGACGTGTCACGCGCAAATGACGCATGATTGTGCTCGTTCCAAAAGTGCACGGCAAAAAAGTGTGTGACTCAAGTGTCATTACACTTTGGTAAAGCACGGTAAAATGCGCGCTAATTGGCCTCATTAGTCCCATAGCAACAAACTCCACAGTCGTGCAAAATACTTAGCGATAGACTTTCATGAAATAACACGATACCTCCTCCACTTCCCCTATGTAAAAGAACGCTCTTCTCTGGGATACGGTCTTTCTGTCCTCCTCTGTAGCGTAAGTAAGATTTTCCTTATCCCAGTCTTACTAATACAAATCAGTTAAATATCCATCCATCCATTATTATCAATCCGCTCCTCCAGATGAGGGTCGAGGTTAAATTATATAAAAATTGCATATAGAGATGTTGATTTATACCATTATTTATTCATTTCAGTGTATTATGAACGATGCATGAGAACTACTGACGTTATGACCAGCATTATTATCATAATAATAATAATACTAATAATACTAATGTAGCTTTTTTCCCGCAGGATGTTTCAAGCTTCCACCCTTCTGACAGCACGCAACACCAGGTCCGCTGGACGGATGAGGAAACTCGTTCCCCACTCCAAATTATTGCGGACCTGGGGTTATGGATGAACTGGATCGACCTTGCCAAATAAATGTCACTATTTTCACCAGTATTACCGGTGTTCTGGCTGAACTTGGTATGAACAGAACGCTCCTGCAGGTACGAGATCAATTCAAGAAACTGAAATATCTGTACCTGCAGGAAGAAAAACGCCTGCAGTCCTGCGGTCAAAGCTTGAGGTCCCAATTTCGGAAATACACCGGTGACCGGCCAGTGGCAGTTTCGGACCATTTGCTGGAATCCTCATCCTCCCAGACGTCCTGTGAAATACCAGCCCCATCAATACAATATGGTAACTGCGCCAGCCATCATTTCCGTTTCTAAACTAAAATATGCTACCTCGGTAAAGTTAACTTGGCGTTTGATATTCGTTTGATATTCGACTCAAGCTAACCCGACATTAATGAAAATGGCTGTATCTCGCCAACCACAGAAGCTAGAGTGCTCAATCCAACTTTAATTTAAAGGAGACAAATTGTAAATTGTTTCACAGCTTCTGTTTTACATGTGAATCCTAAGAATAATTTGTGAAAAAACAAATGGTTGGGGATATCATTTTACGCAGGTCGGTGAGCGCATATGCGATATGTTTTGTTTTTCACATATTATTCTTAGGATTCACATGTAAAACAAAAGCTGTGAAGCAATTCACAACTGGTCTTCTTTAAATTAAAGTTGGTTTGAACGCTGTAGCTGCTGTAGCTGCTGATCCAGGAGCATCGTCTGATGCGTCTGGAGTACAGAAGGATGTACCGTCTGATTGCACGCACCGCTGCCAGGCAGGATCGGCAATACAGCCACCTTCTGGAAAGGCTGGACCACGCTGATCAACAGCACCAAGAGGTGGTTGCGTTGCACGCCGAATTTCTGCGCACAATACGATTCCTTTCCTGCAAACCCATTGCATGGGACTAAAGGAGTTCTTGCCATAGAAGACTTAATCTAGCCAGTGTTTGTCTGCGTCTTCTCCAGCCATCCATTTTTGTCGCAACTACGTTGTAAGTAGACCTATGATTTTATATACCCTCATAACTAAATAACAAACACACACACACACGTTGTGTATTTATTATATTAACAGCGTTTGTGTAAGTTTCCACATTTTCTTCATAATTAATTTTAATATTTCAACAAAGTACCTGTGTTTGAAACCAACACATCATGAGTTGTTTTTAATATATTTGTTCCACATTAACGCATATTTGTGATTATTGAACGCATAATCCTTTTGTTTAGCACATTAACAGTTACGCAGTTGGCTAAGACTAATATATATGGGTGTGTGAAAGGACATCAGTAGCCTGAAGCATAAGAAAAGCAGTAATGGGAATTGGTGAGTGCTGTCGGTTTTTGTACACATGCTACTTCTACCATTTCTAGAACAACTAATTCTCAACAATAATAGTAATAACTATTATTATTTTCTTCTTCTTGGCAGCATGAACCGTTTTAACTGCAAGCCTTTTGCATTCTAGACAGATGGGGGGTAACCTTCTCTTCATCTCTGCCTAGCGCGTAAAGCCTCATGTAAACCCCTATGCATTATTTGAACGATATCCTTTATCGCGCAGCATCTCTTTTCAGCGCGTTTGGTGATATTTCAATAAACCCTCCCATTATTTTTATTATTAATGAGGTCATTTGCATTTGGACGACTAAATTCTCTCTCTAAAATAAACTCTCATGTAAACGTGGAAGCAGAACTGTCATGACCAAAAAAGCGCGAGAGATCTGTTGTCACGCGTTACAGTTTTTGCTTGTAAACTACCCAAATGTTACATGTAAAAACCATTAAAATACCAATTTCCACCACACTCAGCAGCTCTCTGCTCTCTACAGCATTCCATCGTTTACTCCCTCGGATCTCTGCCCGTTCAGCAGATCTTGCCTCTACTGATAATATCTCCTCATTACAGCAAATCTCGGCTCCCTCTTCAGATCTGCTCACTATTGCAGCATACAAAAGTGGCTTTAGTTTACTGTTTAAATCTGCAACTGCTCTCCTCTAGAGCTTCCAACGCTCCAGCTTTCCTACAATACCTGGATCAAAAATATATATATATATACACAGAGAGCTTGACTTCCTCAGCAATTTAGTCATATGTCCGCTCATCCTCTCAGATACTACAAGCTTTAATACATGGTACGAGACTGGAAATCTGTTTGATTTATGAATTAAGAAGTTCCACTATTAGGAGAATGACTGGAGTTGTGAAACCCAAATCTCTGATTATGAGTTCACCTTTTCCATTCCAAACAGACATGATGGTAGCAAACTGCTGATCGATCCCGTATTAACTAACACAGGATGGTCTTCATCTCATCTCTCTGCCTTCATTTCCAGAAACAACTCTGCAGTCGATTTCATATATTTGTTCAGCTCCAGTTGCCATCTCAGCCCTCATCAAACTCTGCAACACCAACATCTGCTGTTCAACTGAATACAGCACTCTCCAACCTTCTGCAATCTGCTCATCACAACATGGCCACACTCTTGGCCCAAGTGACCAAATCGTACCACTGGATAGAAAACATTTACAACTTTCTGCACTCAAAACAAATACATCCCATTCCGATTCAATGAGCAACGGATTGTAGCCTCCATCGCCCATGCAAGGGATTGTCTTCACTTAGCCCCACTACTGTTAAAGCCTACATCTCCGGAATTCAGTATTTCTGCCGCCTCTTGTCCGTCCCTTCTCCAACACTCCTATCCATCCCATCATTTTGCTTGACACTCAGAGATCCTCAAGAGTCCTCACCCCCCTGTTGCTCCCTCCTGGCTCCCTATATCAATAGACATCCTTCACTCTTTAATCTCTACCCTCAGAAAAGGCTGCTCTGTCTATTCAATGACCTGACCATGGAAGTAATATGTCTAACTGTTCTCGTGAAGCACTTCCTCTGCAGGACTCCTGAAGGAACAGAGTGCACCCTGTGAACTTACCGTGACAGCATCAGTCAATTTACCGGTTGAAAAAAGAAAAGCAACAGTTACCAGGACATCAAGGGGAATACAATGGATAGACTTGGAGCGTTAAGCCATTTCAACCATGAGGTCTTGTGAACCATTCCGTGCACCCAGATACTGGACTTTGGCCAGCTGTAGTAATTTTACTACAGAATACTACACCTTGCAGTAAAAAAAAAAGGTAACCATGCCCAGTGTTAAACATGGTGGAGGTTGTGTGATGGTCCACAAGTTTCACAACCTGGTCCCAGAAGCAGACCCCAACCCGCAGCAAGTTCTCCTTTCAATCAGCTGGTGTTCCACTAAACTCCACACTCTCCGGCCTCCTCCAGTCGGCCTGCAGCTTCAGAGAGAATGTCTTCGCCCCTTCCACTCGCTCTTCTTATTCTACTGCCTTATTCTTCCTTCACCTCATTCTGTTCCCAGAATCGGATCTCTCTCACCACCTATAACCTTCAGCACCTCCTCGCCTTTATCACAGACCTCAGGCTATCCCTTAACCTGGCCCCTTCCTCCGTCAGGAATTATCTCTCAGGTATCCAGCACCAGTTCCGCCTCCATCCCCCCCCCTGCCCCCGCCCCCCTGCTCCTTTCAATCCTGGAGGTCCTCCTGAGAGTCTCGCATCTTCCTCTCCATCAAGACAACCAATCTCATCGGAATATCCAGTTTCCCAGGCATCAGCCTGTGGCGCTTTGACCTCACTCAAGTCCCCAGAAATAACTTCCTCCTTTTCGTCAGGACTTCAGAAACAGACAGTTACATCAAGATCCAGAAGTTCTGCAACCTGGTCCCAGGAGCAGACCCCAACCCTCGTCTTGTACCACCCTTCAGCAAGACAATATTCAACTCAATAACTCTCTCTCCGGCCTCCTTCAATCAGCACGTGGATTCATGGAGAACGCTCTCGCCCCATCTACCTGTTCCTACTACTCGACTGCCTGGTCTTCATTTACTCACCTTTGCAAGCAAAATCGGATCTCTCATACCTCTTACAACCTACAGCACCTCCTCGCCTTCATCACTCACCTCAGGCTGTCTCTACGTTTAGCCCCCTCCTCTATTTAGGTGCTACCTAGCGGGCATTCAGTATCAATTTTGCCTTCAATCTATCTCCTCTCCTCCTCTCGTCCGTTCTAGAGATGGCGGATCTCTAGAGAACGCTCAGAGGCATGGAGAAAAGACTGCCCCCTCCTCTCCATCAAGTCAACCAATCTCTACAGACCTTCTCCTTCGTCTCATCACCGCTGTCCGACAAGGATGCTTCAACCTATTCGACGGCATCGTCATGGAAACCCTGTGCCTGACCGCCTTCTTTGGATTTCTCCGCTGTGCAGAATTCTCAACTCCATCAACTTCCAGCTTCCCAGCTCTAGGCCTCAAGCGCTCCGATCTCTCTCAAATCCCCGGAAACCACTTTATCCTCCACATGATCTTCAAAAACGGTCCAATTAAGCCAAGGATTCCGTGTCTTCCGTCGGATCCCCTCTTCATCGACAGCTCCAGATCTATACTTACGAGACACTGGTTCTCATCATTCTAACTTTTTCTCTCGCCACTCATTCCGGATCGGAGCAGCCACCTCCACGGCCAGGGCAGGAATCAATCAACACTTGATTAAGTCAATGGGGCGCTGGACCTCTTCAGCTGTTGAACTTTATATTAGATCATCCTCTGCAGACATTGCCACAGCTCACCAAGCACTCGTTAGCTTGCCCGGAGTGGGGGCGCCCTCTCCGCCAGGCCCACCAGAGGTTTCCTCCCTGCAGGGGGGGTTTTTCCTCTCCACAGTGCAGACGGACTTATAATTAAATAATTTGTTTATTTAACAGACGCCTTTATCCAAGGCGACTTACAGAGACTAGGGTGTGTGAACTATGCATCAGCTGCAGAGTCACTTACAACTACATCTCACCCGAAGGCGGAGCACAAGGAGGTGAAGTGACTTGCTCAGGGTCACACAATGAGTCAGTGGCTCAGGTGGGATTTGAACCGGGGACCTCGTGGTTACAAGCCCCTTTCTTTAACCACTGGACCACACAGCCTCCAGGTATAGGCATAGGTTGTCTACTAACATGTCTTGTTTTTTTTCTCTTTTCTTCTAGTTTTTGTCTATGTGTGCGGCTCTGCGATCTCTTTTCTATCCCACGGTGCGGTTCTTGCGGGGAACCGGGGTCCTCTTTGGGGAAGTGAGTCTCACTCCCCGGCTGTCGGGTCAGCCTCTCGTCTCAACCACTGCCGCTCGGCTGCTCCTTGCCAGCCTGAGGGGACATCCTATTCTTCTGCTCCTTATGCGCTAAGCCTTCCAGGCCTCAACCTTGCTGTCCCATCTCCTCTCTTCCATTTCAGGTCCAGGACCATTTCAGCCCACTCATGCAGTAGGCCGAGCCTCCACCTGCCGAGCGGGCCCCGACCCGGGGGGGGGGTTCGTCTCTCCTAAACGGACCTGAGACACTTTTCCTAAGCTCTCCACGCTGCCCAGCTGCCAGCTTAGCTGCCTGAGGATGCTGCACTGAGTTGCGAAGGATCTATCCTTTTGTCCTGTTCGTCCCCTTCCTGTCTCTTGCTCCACTAAACGCCCAGCAACCAGAGGATGCTGCCTGACCCGTTGGGAGCGAGAGTCAGATTTGTTGTATGCTATGTATCTAAACTTTGCTCTCTCTCTCTCACTTTTACGTCACCCAGCAGGCGGAGGATGCTGCCTGACCCGGCGGAAAGTGTTTATATCTAATCCTTTGCTCTTCTCATGTCTCCCTCTCTACGTCGCCCAGCAGCCAGAGGATGCTGCCTGACCTGACAAGAAGTTAAAACTTTTCGTCCCCTATCTCGTCCTGCTATCAGTATCTAACCTCAATGTTACTAAGCACCATTCCCAAACTCCATCCCTCAATCTCGCCATCCCTCTCAAACTCATCTCACTCTTAAACTCTCAAATCTCTCGCCCCTCTCAAGCCTCCTAACCAACCGGAGAAGTCCTCTCATCTTGTCTCACTCTCAATATCTCACTCCCAATTTCGCCTCCTCTCAAGCTCTCATAGGCAACCAGTGAATGCTGATTAGAGTGTGGTTTTATGATATTTATTTTCTGTCAGCTCTTCTGTTAAGGGACCAGCAGCATCATTCATATTATGAGGAGTCTATGCCACGCTTACTACTAGTTCTGCATTCAATATCGCTTATTGTAAATTACTTCTTATAATAGAAATTCATTAAACGCAGATGCAAATTATTTTGGAGCCTTCCCAGAGAAGAAATGTAAATAAAATAAAACATCCTAGTTCAAACAGCTGAGTGTAAAGGATTGTGGGAAATGTATTAACTTGCATCCACATTAGCATCTCTGTTCTGTATTTTAGTGCGGTTTGGGGACTTCAGTTCCCATGATGCATTTCAAGTTGCCATGCTGCTCACACAAATACGTGGCTCCTTGAAGACAAGTGGAGGTGCTGAAAGCGATGATAATGCAGCACCGTACAAGAAAAGAAAGATGCTGCTGCAGATTCCAACATTCCCACAAGCACTTTGTAAACCGTTCTGAAATAACGGGATACAATAATACAGGCCTGTGAACAGCAAACTGGATGCAAGTCGTCAGCGTTTCTGATTTGCTCAATACCTGATGCTGAGGACGCCTTGCTTCTGTGCTTTAAAAATGCCTGTGATCAGAATGTGCCTGAATCTGGAATCACTATGAGACACACCCTGAGGAATGAGCACAGCAGCTGGGACATGCACATTTCAACTGCAGTTCATTTGCAATATACACTTATTAAAATTTCACTTACAACTGTATTTTCAATAAAATGCACAGTACTTTTACATTTATAATACTTTTCACTGTAGTGTAATTGAAATTTGATTTCAGTGTTACTGTAACTTCAGTACAAACTGACAGTATGCATTCGAACAGACTCCTGATAATCAGAATTACTGAAGATCATTATTATTATTATTATTTTTTGCTGGTCCCTTGAAATTCATTTTCACAAGAATTGACAGTATTTGTATATCTGGTGTACATTACGTCCGCAGTTAGGAACTGGTTTAGGTGCAAAAGGAAACTTCTGGAGTGGAAATGTAGCTGTGCTGGACAGCAGCTGGAATTGAGTATTATTGTTTAAAATATTCTTTGTAACCATTAACAATGTTATTAGTGGAACTGGATGGAGTCTGTGTAAAACGGTTCATTGATAGAAATTCATGCTAGCATGCTGAAGTCTGGTCCTCTCTCTTATCAGGGGTAGGATCTCTAACATATACATGGAGCCTCCTTCTCATTCCAATCCAGTAAAGCAAAGGCAAGCAAAATGAAAATAACCCAAACAGTGTGAAGACAGTTAGAATTGAATTATAAGAAATAATGGTTTGTGATTTTACTGTAAGGTAAAACAATATGAAGTATATTAGCAGAAAGTTTATAAGAATTTGGAACTAAGAGAATCTAGTGCAGAAATTAACTTCAAGTAAGAATTTCAGTCAAAGCAGAATGGTACCAGTCTGTGTCAGGCATACAGCAGGCTTGCCAAAGAGAAGGTAATTCATCTTGGTAACCCTTGCTTGTTTATAGTACCAGGCGGACGGTGAAGTGTGGGGGTTTGGAATCCAAGGTTTATATATTGAGTGATCTATTACATATAAGAAATATCTCTTGGAACAAATGAGGGGGCTATGGCATAGGACCATGGAATGCCACACGTCTGAGAAGATGATTACAAAAGAGTCTTCTATCAATGATGGATGACCTTGATAGAGAAGCAGGTGGTTAAGAACTTACCTGAACAGGATTTTTGTAAGAAAAAAGGAAAAGAGGTCATGTTTAGTTTAAAGCACTGAATGGCTACAATGAGACTGTTATAGTTTGATTATGTTCCTGATAGACTGGATTTAAGTGAGAATGCTTGGATATATAGTTGCCTGCTTTGAAGTTTGCTATGAGCCTTCTACCAGCCCCTATCCAATATGTTTTAGTTAATCGTTAAACCACATCTATACATGTAATGAAGCCAATCAAATAAGGAGGATGTCTTTTGATGTTAAAAGGGACATATATATATGTGTATATATATATACAGTACTGTGCAAAAGTTTTAGGCAGGTGTGAAAAAATGCTGTAAAGTAAGAATGCTTTCAAAATAGACATGTTAATAGATTATATTTATCAATTAACTAAATGCAAAGTGAGTGAACAGAAGAAAAATCTAAATCAAATCCATATTTGGTGTGACAACCCTTTGCCTTCAAAACAGCATCAATTCTTCTAGGTACACTTGCACACAGTTTAGGATTGGGAATAATTACACCAAAGTAGGTGTTATCATATTAAACACATCTTTCAATGTATTCTTCATATACTTGCACTGTATTCACATGCATGCTGTGTTTAGGAACTCTCTGGTACCAAGAAAGAATAACATCAGTTCAAAGGTTCACCTTAAATGTTTCGGAGATGTAGGAAAGATGGACTAGGGGATGATGGCTAATTAATCTTCTGGAAGGAGTTACCGGTGTTTTAAAAATGTTATTAACTTGAAGGACAGGAGCTGTTCAGGCTGATTAATGTTTAAGACTTAATTGAGACTTCTGACACATGAAGCGAGGCAAAATCTATAAAAACGAGGTCAAATCCTAGTCAAGTGTCACCAACTTGCTAACTACAAGTTGTGTGATCCATGCTCTGAAGATCTCTGATCAAGCTGATTGCTGTTTGGTGTCGTGTTCAGAAGTCTTTACCTTTGAAGACAGTTCCTGTCCTTCACATACACTATATATTTGGGAGGTAAGAACTATTTGGAATCTATATCTCTCCTATATTGATGCATTGCTATAAGGTATATGACTTATGTTTTAGTCTATGAGATTGATATATTGGATATATTAGCGGTGGGCATCTTTAGTTTTATGCATGCGTAGCCTTAGAGCAAAACATGTTGTCACCATAAATGTACTGAAGTATTAATGCTAACAACCGTTAAGGCACTGGACTGCCCAGTTTGCCTGTCAGCTGGGATTCGGCGTAGTCTGTAACTACTCAATCCATTTTTTAGCAGTTAATAAACCGAAGGGGTACTAATACTACTCTGATTCATTAAAACTTCAAATCGAATGAGTCTGTGTGAATTTCTTGATTTATTAAAAGTCATCTGGATACGTTGCAAGCCCAGTGCACGAACGATCCACTTACAGGAGTCGAAACATCTTTATGTCTGTCTGAACGTCTCCCCTGAGTTTAAGAGTGTGCTCAGAGTATATATATATATATATTGTAAGACAGCAGGAAGGGGTTAAATCCTCCCTGCAGAAAAACATGTGCGTAGGCACAATGTGGGTTTGTTTTGTTAATTGTTTTATTGTTTAATTATCACCTGCACCTGGCTGTTATTGAAAATTAGAACCAGGTGCAGGGTACTAAAGAGTCCAGTCAGTTTGCTCAGGGCTGCTGATGTGTGTGGAAACCCGACTGGGCTGGTGTGGGTACAGCCGTAAAAGAAAGGAAAAAGGTAGAGTGAAGCCTTTTTGTGTGTGCTGTTTTTTTTTTTTTGTTACTTTAGGTACCTGATTTGTGTTTTAGTTATTGCTCAAAGAAGACCTAGGTGTTTGTTTTGTTTTGTGTTTTCATTAAAATTGCGCAACCGCTTCAAAAATCCATTTGTGTGTGTTGGGTCAGTGTTTTTAAAGGGCAACGAACGCTGAAGAGGTGCGATTCTTTCACTATATATATATATATATATATATATATATATATATATAAAAAGAATACGTATAACCTGACAATTTACTGTATAGTCCTTCCCACTTGGAAACATTTACACTGACCATAAAGGAGTTACCTGCAGGAGTGATAGAATGACACAAGTTAATTGTATTGTAGCTCCAGGGTAAAGGAGTTACCTGCAGGAGTGATAGAATGACACAAGTTAATTGTATTGTAGCCCAGGGTAAAGGAGTTACCTGCAGGAGTGATAGAATGACACAAGTTAATTGTATTGTAGCCCAGGGTAAAGGAGTTACCTGCAGGAGTGATAGAATGACACAATTAATTGTATTGTAGCGCCCAGGGTAAAGGAGTTACCTGCAGGAGTGATAGAATGACACAAGTTAATTGTATTGTAGCCCAGGGTAAAGGAGTTACCTGCAGGAGTGATAGAATGACACAAGTTAATTGTATTGTAGCGCTCAGGGTAAAGGAGTTACCTGCAGGAGTGATAGAATGACACAAGTTAATTGTATTGTAGCCCAGGGTAAAGGAGTTACCTGCAGGAGTGATAGAATGACACAAGTTAATTGTATTGTAGCGCTCAGGGTAAAGGAGTTACCTGCAGGAGTGATAGAATGACACAAGTTAATTGTATTGTAGCGCTCAGGGTAAAGGAGTTACCTGCAGGAGTGATAGAATGACACAAGTTAATTGTATTGTAGCGCTCCAGGGTAAAGGAGTTACCTGCAGGAGTGATAGAATGACACAAGTTAATTGTATTGTAGCGCTCTGGGGTAAAGGAGTTACCTGCAGGAGTGATAGAATGACACAAGTTAATTGTATTGCAGCATTCTGGGGTAAACAAAAGGGAGCCAGACGAGCGCAACAAGATCTCATTCAAGATTTTATTCACATGAGGTCAGGACAGCACAACACAGCCCACAGCACTGGCACTGCACCAGGATATCTGCGCCACTTGCTTCATGTCTACTCTCCTATTCGTACTCTCTGGTCTTCCAACTCTGGTAATATTCAAACTCCTAAAACTAAGCTTCAGTCCCTGGGAGACAGACAGAGCCTTCTGCAGTGCTGCTCCACGTCTCTGGAATGCACTGTCAAGCTTTATAAGAGACTCAGAGACTGTTGAGATTTTTAAAACCTGTCTCAAAACACGTCTTTTTAAACTGGCCTTCAAGGATCTGTGTTAATGCTGTTCCTTATTTTTTCTATTTTGCTTTGGGTTTGGAAAAGCTCTATAAATTAAATGTAGTATTATTATTATTAGCGACCTCACCTAAGTCTTGGTTTTGGGGATTGCCGCGTCGAGCAAAGCCCTGATTTTGGTGACAACGGGTTTCACCCTTCCATTCCCCATTAAGAATCCCAAATATTGTGTCTCTATTTTGGGAAACACAAATTTTTCCAAGTTAGCGGTCAGCCGGGCTACCCTTAGAGACTAAAGGACGGCCGTAACTCTAGCCAAATGCTCTCGCCAGGTGGAGCTGTAAATAACCACATCATCAACATACGCTGCTGCATATTCATAATGTGGGCGTAATACCTTGTCCATCAGCCTCTGAAAGGCAGCGGCGCACCCAAACAGCATGGTTATGAAATGAAACAGCCCTTCTGGTGTTGAAAATGCGGTTTTCTCTTTAGAGCTGCGGGTTAAGGGGATCTGCAAGTATCCCTTTGTCAGGTCCAGAGTAGAGATAAATTTCACTGTTCCCAGTCTATCGAGAAGATCGTCAACCCGAGGCATGGGGAAGGCATCGAACTCGGCAATAACATTTAGCTTACAGAAATCAACGCAGAAGTGGTTGGTACTGTCCTTTTGGCCACTCACAATTGGAAGGCTCAATCACCCCAAGTTCGAGCATCATCCATACCTCTTTGTGAACGCCAGAATGCCACTTCGTCGACGTTCTGGGATCCGTAAGGTCTCTCTTGTACTGTGACCCCTGAGGGAGAGACAATGTAATATTCAACAAGGTTAGTTCTACCGGGCAAGTCAGAAAAACATGGCTAAACTCCTCAATAAGATTACACAGCTCCTGTTGCTGATCTGGAACCATCTAAATGACTTTAGTGCTAGGGGTCTTTAGACAGGGGCCTAGATCATCCTCTACTGTGTCTGGGGCTATAAATAAGGCCTCCCTTGCCTGTCAGGGCTTTAATAAGTTTACATGATAATTTCACATTCATTATGGCGATCGGGTTGTCTAATTTCATAATTCACCTTTCCTATAGCCCAAATCACTTCACATGGGCCCTGCCATTTAGCACATAATTTCGATTCTGAGGAGGGAAGCAGCAGCATTACCTTGTCTCCGGTCGAAAGGTTTGAATTAATGCATTTTTATTTTAATGCTGCTGCTGAGCCGATTTGAGGTTGTCCTGGGCCAAACGACCGACCAAATCCAGGCGATCTCTTACTTGGAGCACATGCTGCACTACATTTTTGGACGAGCCTTTGTGCTCTTCCCACCCCTCTCTCAACAGATCGAGGATGCCGTGAGGCTGTCGGTCGCACTAGAGCTCGAAAGGGGAGAACCCTGTCGAACTCTGCGGCACGTCTCTCACTGCACAAAGGAGGTAGGGAAGAAGCGATGCCCAATGTTTTTGCTCTTGGTTGACAAAACGTCTCAGCATCTGCTTCAGGGTCTGATTGAAACGTTCCACCAAACATCCGTCTGTGGATGATAAACAGATGTCCTGATGGGATGTATTTATAATATTATATAGACATGCTGTAGCGTGTTAGACAGAAAGTTGGTTCCATGATCAGTCAAAATCTCCTTGGGAATCCCTACTCTAACCATAATCTGCACTAATTCTTTGGCTATTACAGCTGCACTAGTGGACCTCAATGGAACTGCCTCCGGTATCACGTTGCATAATCTACCACCACAAATATACACATATACCGGGAATCAGAAGGTAGCAAAGGGATCACTATGTCCACTGCAATGCGTTCAAAGGGGGTGGAAATAATCGGCAGTGGAACCAAAGGGGCGTGGTGCACTCGACCCGGTGCTACTCGCTGGCAGTCTGGGCATGTGGCTACATATTTTGACACATCTTTATGAAGTCCTACCCAATAAAATTGAGCCAATATCCGCTCCCTTATCTTGTCAGCTCCGAGGTGCCCCTGCAAAAGAGATATCATGCGCCAGCCTCATGACCTCGGTCCGACAAGACGGGGGAATCATTAATTGTGTTACAGTCTGTCCTGTGCCCGTGGCAGGGTTTACCCTATACAGTAATTGTCCCTTGATAATGCAGTGTGGAAATACTCGCGCCTCAGTGCCGTCAACATCCTTACCTTCACTAGACCGGACCTGCCCTCAAGCGTGCACTAGTGGCGGGTCTTTGTGTTGTCCCCACACTATGTCCACACTTGAGTGCCATATGTTTGGTATATTGAGAGGGCCTGGAGTAGCTTCTGCCCTGGATAGCCCAGTAACCTCACCCTCTCGGTCACACTGTGTTCTGACCCCATTTGACTGGCGTTTGTTACCATCCGAGCGTTCCCCCCCCAAACCCAAGCCTTTTCTCATTGATGCTCCCTCCCATTTTTCGGTGCTGCTCTCTATTTGTTTTTCTAGGAAGGAAAGCAGGAGAAAACATTTCAGCTTGAAAAGGGAACACATCACCAATTCATTCCCTTTTTCCTTTTTCTGCTACGTTTACATGTGTGGCTGAGACTGCCATTATTTGCATTAATTCTTTACATTTTCGTCTCAGCCCAGAATAACTGGGTGTGTAGGCTTTCCGCCACCCCTACTACCAGGTGACGTTTTATCGGTCCTACCGATAAGTACACTTTTAGTCTGGGGTATGCCGACGTGTCTCCATGGATACAGGAGATGGCCACCTAACCTCGTGGCCGCCACGACACACTGCCCAAGAGAGCTGTCTGAATTAAGGTTTGTTCACACCCTGTGTCCACTAATGCATGGGTTTTCACATTCCTAAAACCACATCAACCATACAAGGTCCCTCCCGACCATTTTCCCTCGCTAACCTATTTCTGGTGCCCAACTGCACGCCGCCACGCCACACTCCATTGCAGCGACGCATGACCTGTCCAGGTGCCCTGGTTGGATGCACCTCAAACAAGTAGGGGACAGAGGGAACAGTGGCTAAGCATCTGTCCCGTTGCTGGTATGGCAATGGGGCAGGGGCAGCAACTCTATCCCAGCTGGGGGCCAACCTTGGTCTCCATGAAGGGGAGGCAAGGTGGCCCATCAGGGTCGGCGGTCTGGGAGGTCTCGATCCCGGTGCTGGTGGTGGTGGGAGGGAGAGAGGAGGTGAGGCTCGGCTGCTCCGTGGATGTGACCAACAGAAATAATAATGAGATACAGGCAATACACAACGATGTGCACTGCTCTGTATATTTAATTCACGGGCAGTCCCAAACAATGTACCGGTATTCAAAACACATTCACGGTCACCAGTCCTCAGGGAGTGCAGTAGTGCTCGTGCTGTAAATACAATTTATCATGCTCCAGTGCAGTGATGTTCCGGTAAGTGCTGGTCTCTGCCGACGGCTCCAGAACGTGTTAGCCGCCTAATAATAGCAATTATACAAAACAAACAAAACACTCACGATACAGTACAATACGGGTCCTTCCGGTTCAAAGCTTTAACCAAACGAAGGAACAGATCACTAAGCCACATCCCCTTTATACCACCAGTCACGCCGCTCTGGTAGCGAGTGCAATCGCTTTTCCTCCAATCCGCGATTGACACATCGGCCACCTTTTGGGGCAATGACTTGCAGGATTGTGGCTCCACCCTCTTTATAAGATGCCCAACTTCCAACCCATGGCACTCTGTTCACTTTACACAGCGCCCTCACCGGTCAGGAGGGAGCTTTACCACCAAGAATCACTGTATTTCTGTCACAATACCCCAAAACTCAGGCCACGGACAACAGCGCCTCTGCGGGCTAAAAGTAAACATCAAACATAATAAAACTGGGCACCAGTGCGGTGTTTTCAAATAAAACTTCTGTCTCTCGTGTGTGTCAGTGAATTGCCCACCACCCTTCCACAGCTTCCCAATCAGTTCTCTTCGTCCCTGAAGATACAATGCTACAGTCTCAAAGCGATCTGGTATTCGCTGCAAGGTTGGCCAAGGTGAACTCATGCCGGCAGCCTGTAGCTGGTCCCTGGAACTGTGTGCGCAGCCTGCTAATTCAGGAGGGGCTTGGCTCCCACTCCCCAGCTCTGCTGACAGGCTCTCCCAGGATGCGACCACCAAGTTGTGGGCACGGTCGTGGTGCTGTCAGCTGCTTCTGCGGGGGTTGGACCCTGCCCCCCTGTCTGTGGTGTAGTGTCCTCTCCGTGCTGCAACCGTCTGTCAGGGTGAGAGGTGCAGTGGATCTCTGCCGTCTCCCGCTGGCTGGATGAGCCTGTCGTTTAGCGTCGGCGTGCCATGCTCCCTCCGACTCCTCTGTCCTGCCTGGCCGAGTTCCACCGCTGTCCTGATCGGAAGTGTCCTGTCGTTCTGCCTCAGGCACCACGGTCCCTCCAGCTCCGCTGTCCTGTTCGGATGGGTCCTGTCGTTCTGCCTCAGGCACCGCGCTCGCTCCAGCACCGCTGTCCTGTTCGGATGGGTCCTGTCGTTCTGCCTCGGGCACCACGCTCCCTCCAGCTCCGCTGTCCTGTTCGGATGGGTCCTGTCATTCTGCCTCGGGCACCACGCTCCCTCCGGCTCCACTGTCCTGTTCGGATGGGTCCTGTCGTTCTGCCTCTGGCACCGCGCTCCCTCCAGCTCCGCTGTCCTGTTCGGATGGGTCCTGTCGTTCTGCCTCGGGCTCCGCGCTCCCTCCAGCTCCACTGTCCTGTTCGGATGGGTCCTGTCGTGCTGCCTCGGGCACCGCGCTCCCTCTGACTCCGCTGTCCTGTTCGGATGGGTCCTGTTGTTCTGCCTCGGGCGCTGCGCTCCAGTTCTCCATCCAGTCAGTCGACCCGTTCTCGCTACCACTCTCTGGAGACGCTCTGTTCACTCGACCCCCGGACACTTCAGCACCTGCTGGAATCACTGCTCTCTCCACTCACAGCTCCAAACCCCCGGACACTGTGCAGCACCCGTCGGATTCCACTACTCTCTCTAGTTGCATACCGGCTTCGGTAGGACTCCCCCTGGCTCCCTCTCTGTATCCCCAATGCTTTTGATCTGTCCCACTTCTAAAACTAATGTAGCATTCTGGGGTAAACAAAAGGGAGCCAGACGAGTGCAGCAAGATCTCATTCAAGATTTTATTCACACGAGGTGAGCACACCGCAACACAGCCCACAGCAGAGTGCAAGCTGCCCCTTTGTACCCCAAAACCCTGTGAAACATTTAACATTTAGACATACCAAGACACGTTGGACAACATTCACAAGCACACTGGGACCGCGACTCGATCACTCCCCCCCCACTCCACCGGTGCACTCGCTTACATGCACAGGCACTCAGGACATTGACACAACACGGAACAGTGACACAAAACCATATCACACATAACACACAGCCCAGATCACTACAGTATCAACCTGTGTGACCTACATGGTGCCTAGATCAGGGGTGGCCAACCCTGGTCCTGAGAGCCACAATGCACGGGTATGGCTTTGAAAACTGACCGAAACACTATTACCCTGTTTGTGATAAAAGTATATTTATTTACAGAGGTCACAAAAATAAAGAAATATCACATGACATGTTGAGTAATTAATTTGTTTTTAATTCAAAAGCAACTTAAAAGTATATATTTGAGGGGGTGATGCTGGGACGCCAGAATCACCGTCGAGCCCTCTTGAGGTGTCGTGGGCTAGTCGACGAAACACAGAGGATGGAAGGTGCCCACTTGAAGACCCCAGAGATGTACCCTACTTAGCTCAATCCAGACGGTTGTCATGCTGATGCGCTGGGGAGACCGCACTATGGTTGATCCCCGAGCCAGCATCGCAGCCGTTGTGTGTGCTGATGCGCTAGGGAGGCAAAATAAGCTGATCCCTGGAGCCAGCATTACACTTCAGCCATCAACACCAGACAGAAGGATATCTACATCATCATATGGAAGGAAGCGCAAATGGATGGAGACACATATGGATCACATTAGTTTACTGTGAAGCTACGCCTTAGTTGGTGCTTATCTTGGCGAGAGCCAAGTTCAAATCAGCATGAAGTTTTAACATCTACTCTCATGTAATAGAAATCATAATCACACAAAACGATTATAGATATATGCTATTTGAAAGAAAAAATTACATCACCACAGAAAGCCAATTCTTACATTCATGCATAACATGATAATTTATATAATCGCCCATAGTTTGTTATAACAGTACAGCAAAATACCACATTATATTTTAATTGAAAGGTTCTGGAAAGCTGCTGCTGCTCTCTCTCTCTCTCTCTCTCTCTCTCTCTATCTCTCTCTCTCTCAATTAAATTAAATTTAAAGGTGCTTTATTGGCATGACTTACAATAGTAGGTGTTGCCAGGATTATAGACAGTTTTTCTAGGTCTGCCATGTTTGGAAAAAGTGGATGGGCATTTTCTGGGCAGCCAGGTCTGCCTGTGTCTGCCTGTCTCTATGGCCAGGCTGTGGTCACTGAGCCTGTACTTGGTCAGGATCTGTCTCTGCTTCGTATCTCTGACAGTGGAGAGATACTCTGCTTGGCTGTAGTTTCTTTTAGGGCCCGATAGCAATCAAGTTTATTTGGGGATTTTATTTCTATGTCCCAGTGTTTCAGACAGGAGTTTTTGGTTTGTTTTATAATTTGGTTTACTCTGATTGGGGTTGGTAAGCAGTGTTGACCTGAAGCTGGTTTGTGTTTGCATGAGTGGGGGTCAGTGCAGTGAGCTTCAAGGCATGTTAAAATGCCTCTACGCTTTCCCCACTCGTGTTGACGTCATATTCCTCCGACAGACAAGAACCAATCAAAACGCGAGACTGTGAAGCAGTTCCATCCCCAAACCGGGCCTGCGTCATACCTCCGCGTCTTTTCAAAGAGAAGAAGAACAACAACAAACGCCAGAAATTTAAAAGAAAAAGAACAAAAAATTGAGCTCCGCAGAGTTATTTTTAATTTATTTAACATTTTATTGCGCACCACTTGACAAGGAGTGGACGACAGAAAAAACAAAGTAAGTTCCATGTTGTTTTTAATTCCTGTTTTGTTGTTTGCGACGCAGTGGTGTTGCAGATCCTGAATGAACAAGCCATGGCGGGTCTCCTCAGCAAGGCCGATTCAATTTCCATTCAACTCAGACCTGTGACAAAAATCTAACGGGACAGGAAGCCTCTGCCTGCTGCTGTATTACTGTTAGTCGCAGGTTTTTCAGCAGGGTCAGTGTTTTTGTGCAGCACAGGTATGTGATGTTCTCGTCATGGGTAGCTAGTAATGTCAGTGCGTTGTTGATGTGGTTTAAGCTGCTGAACTCGGATGCTTGCAACCTCTCGCTGCTCTCCCAGTGTCTGGGCTAAATCCCGACTGAACTGAACAGCTACTGTACGAAACTACACGGAATTGCAGATTCATATTGAATATAAACTACATGAAAACGCATTGCGCGCTGAGAAATAAGCACGTCTGAACATAATGTTGATTACCCTATTTTATTTTTTACAAATTTTATTTATTTATTAACTGCAGCAGCCATAAAGTAAATGACGCGGTTGTGTTACCTTATTTTGACAAAAGGTATTTAGAGTGTCGCTACAGAAAGAAGTACATCATCAGAATGTGGAACTGGTACCAAAACTTGACCTGTGTGACGTCAAAAATGGTACGCTGTCAGTGTTGTGATTGACTGCTGCACAAATCACTAGGAACAAGACAAACTAGTTCACACACAAAATCCTACATGTTTACAATGTTAGATAACACAATTTGTTGCTCATCAGTTAGTCACATATTTGTTGAATTGATAAAAAACAATTATATTATTATTATTTGTTTATTTAGCAGACGCTTTATCCAAGGCTGACTTACAGAGACTAGGGTGTGTGAACTATGCATCAGCTGCAGAGTCACTTACAATTACGCCTCACCCGAAAGACGGAGTACAAGGAGGTTAAGTGACTTGCTCAGGGTCACACAATGAGTTAGTGGCTGAGGTGGGATTTGAACCGGGGACCTCCTGGTTACAAGCCCTTTTCTTTAACCATTGGACCACACAGCCTCCTATTAAAATGAACTTTAAAGGCCAAAAAGTACTTTGTATTTGTTCAGATGAGCGTTTCCTTGTTTTCTGAGCTAAAATTATTTGCACAGCCCGGGCAAGCGCAGTACATGGTGTACCACGTTTTAACATGTACCGCAAAATAACACAGGCTGGGACTTTTTTAACATAACATATACTGTTATACAGGCTTTTCAGCACGATAGGCTTTTTACAGTATATAGCTTAATATTAATGGGCTTTTCCACATGGATAGACATTATGTAATAACAGAGGGATGTGGCAAAAACAATGCTGAAGCGACCTTATATAACATTTGTTATTTTGCCCAGTTTAAGCTGTGTCGAATGAACCACTGCAGCGAGTCCAGCCTTTGATATGGAGACACCCTGCACACACTTAACTTGTGCTTACATTAAACTATAATGTGGGCACATTTTAAGGTATTTATTATAAAAGGTCTTCACAGAATTAAAAATAACTTAATACAGTCAGTAAACTTCTTTAGTAACAAAACTAATCTGTACGCAAAATATTAAGGCATTGTTGGGTGTTCGATATGCTTTTAGTACTTGCACACACACACACATGCACAGACACACACACACGTGTGGAAGGCCATCCGGTCAGAAACACACTATTTAGTGCATCTTCAAATATTTACTACATGCAGGGCGTGCCCAAGGGGGCAAGCAGAGGCACTGGCCCCTCCAGTAATCATCTCCAAAATATTGATTTCGGCCCTTTCTGTCCGTGCCACTCACACACTAAACGTATTTCCTCATAAAGTGCAGTTATGGACGTGCGTGTACTTGGTTTGCACATGTCCTCCCCCATAAGAAATTAATAATAATAATAATAACGTGCAGTTAAGGACTGACGCGTGTGTCCCTTTGTGCAGCAGTGTGGGGTAGTGTTTAGGGCTCTGGACTCTCGACCAGAGGGTCGTGGGTTCAATCCCAGGTGGGAGACACTGTTGCTGTACTCTTGAGCAAGGTACTTTACCTAGATTGTAAACTGAAAACTGTTAATATACTAAAGGGAAAGCACTTGTGAAGTTGAATCAAGAGCTTCAATGCAGAGTTCTAAAATGCTGTGTGATTTATTCAATGCGCCTGTTTTAATGCTCGAATCGGACAATGCAATGTCTTTGTCAGAACTCATGAAGCTCTGTAAAGAACATGACCTGGACTTCTGTATCCTGATGTATTCCACCTACAGGTGCTTTGGGCCGCTACCTGTTACAGCTGCAACTGCAGAAAGATGTTTGAGTGTTAAAAGCTCCACAGCGTATGGACTTTCATTGAAATGGCGAGTGTAATGCTATTTATTTATATAACCATATCAACACACACATTTTTATATATATATATATATATATATATATATATATGTTTTTGTTTTGTTTGTTTAATGTGTCTCCCCAATTGCGTTCAGATGTTTATTAGCATGCCCTGAGTACACACGTTGATTTTGATCAATACATAAACTACATGTTCTAAACAAATGTAAATGAACAATGCATTTTCTACGTAGGGGCTGGTCATTTTACAGGCATGCAGCGTCATTACAAGAGTAGCCAATCACCTTCGGGATAACATCTTTTAATTTCAGACTTTTACGGTTAGAAAAAAATCAAGAATAATGAAAATTGCAAATCATGGCGGTGAGAGATTTTCTTCTACAGTGCAAATCTAGATTTGCTGAGTGCTGCCGACTTCTTGAGACAGACAGTGTTGAGCGTGACACGGTTCAGTTTGTATTGACTTCTTGAGACAGACAGTGTTGAGCGTGACACGGTTCAGTTTGTATTGACTTCTTGAGACAGACAGTGTTGAGCGTGACACGGTTCAGTTTGTATTGACTTCTTGAGACAGACAGTGTTGAGCGTGACACGGTTCAGTTTGTATTGACTTCTTGAGACAGACAGTGTTGAGCGTGACACGGTTCAGTTTGTATTGACAATGTACTAAATTGACATCGTCGTGTTTCTTTACAAACACAAAAATAAATACAAAACAAACATTTTAACAAAAACACTTGCTCACAGAGCGAAATAAAACAGTTAAAACAAAACAAAGTCACGAACACTAAAAGAAACAAAACAGACCCTAGGTCAGGCTGGGCAGTTGCCTTCACTGTTTCTGCACAAGGTTTTTAAACAATAACAAAACATCAGATTTTTTAAAAATACAAAACAAAACACAAGGCTACGCCGTCATATTTATACATTCTGTTAATAATACAAAACCTCTACACAAGCAGGGCTTTGCCCTGCCCTCGCTAATAGTGTGCAGGGCTCTCTCCTGCTGTCCTGCTGCAGACTCACTTACAACCATATTGTCAATAAAATGCACAGTACTACTACATTTATAATACTTTTCATTGTACTGTCAATGAAATTTGATTTCAGTGTTACTGTAGCTTCAATAGAAACTCACAGTATGCATTTGGCATTATTTTATTACTGTAACGTCTCAAAAAGCTTGGCAAATGTCCGTGATATTCTTTGAGCGCTGGATGCGGAAGCAGGCATCTTGTTTGTTTATCTCCGTGTTATGTCTCTGGTGAAGGGATTATCTGTATTGCTCAGATCCGCCTCCTTTTTTTTCGGCTGCTATCGGTCTCATTCAGCCATTGAAAGCTTTTCTCTGCTTTTTCCTGAGAAAAAACAACTACAGACCTGTGCTTGACATCTTTTTGATGATGTCGGACCGGAAAGGAAAAATTGTAATGCCGGACCTCGTCTGACATAGAGCCGCAAAGGGTTAAACTTTTTCAACAGATAAAATTGTATGATATTATAAATTTATTACAAGAAATGCTATGTTCCTTCAATAGTAAAGCCACTCCTGCTATAATGTCAGATTGCATTTGTCCCTTGAATGCCCTTCATAACACTGTATTTAAATTGATACATAATTATTTTTTCAGCAGCTACGAAACAGAATCCGGTCTGCTGCCATGGACAGTGTGAAGATGGACTCTGTCCAGATTAAAGAGGAGTTCCCTGAACTTGAACCTGCTCCCATTAGAGTGGAGTTCTCTGGGCTGGCTTCCCTCCCCATTAAACAGGAGCTCTGTGAGATGCAATGTGACAGCAGTCAGCCAGAGGTCTCTGAGATTAAAGCAGAGCACAATGAATTGGAGATCCCCCAGACAGAAGAACCCCTTCCTGTTAAACAAGAAGAGGTGCTGGAAACTGTCCATATTAAACAGGAGCCCTCTGAAGTAGAGTTTGACCACATGGAACCAGAGAAGGAAGAATCTGAGGACTTCAAACCAAACATCCCTGAGCTGGAGCCTGTACGCCATGGGAGTGTAGCGTGGTGCTGGAGAGAATCTGCGTGAGAGAGCAAGGTGCTGGAGAGGAAGGCTCTCCCAACAGCACACAAGGAGGTGGAAAGGAAGACGGCGCTCCCATTCAGAATGCAGTCTAGCAGGTGAGTGACTCCCAGTAGCTGTGACATTGTCATTCTAGATTGCGTGAAATCCACAGTGTGGTTGAGAGGGAGGGAGCATATTGGTTAGATTGCTTTAAAACCTGTCCAATCAGAATACTGATTTAAAATGACTAATCCATTTGAACACTAAAAGTAAATGGTATTTACTCTGGTCCCACCGCAGTCAGATATGCGACGGATTACTCGATTTGTATTTGTATTTGTTTTACAGACTAGTTTCAAACATAAAAAGAAAAATCACATGAGTCGATGCTGTAGTCAGATATACATTGATTTTTTTATTGTTGCCGTCCTAAAATTCTAGGTGTTTCTAAACTTTTGGCCGTAGTGTAGATTGCTGATGCATTTACAGTCTGTGTAACTGTATAAAATAAACTGCTTGTGTTTCTGTCTGTATACTGGAGTCCTGTAACCCACTGTGTTGGGATTCAATTATAGGAATTATAAATAGAGAGAATTGAATTAACAAAACACATAAACCCTGCATGTGTAATGTAATGCTATGGCATGGGGCTGCACATTTCTAATGCACCGTGATGTATATCTGTACAACAATAAACAAGATGATTCCAAACAGAGAGAGGGAGGGAGCCGTTCCAGTCTCCAAGCACATCATTGACAGCTGATGAGGATTACACTGCAGTTCTGTGTATGCATCTGTACAGACCCCAAGATTAGAAAAAACTCAATGCCATCATGAGAAAGATATCTATAATTATAATCTAATGCTGAGGAGAAAGATATATTGTAGGGTTTGGCAGGGGAAATAGACCTGAAACATTACAGGAGAACTTCAAAGTCAGATTTTGATCCCAGGGCTCGGTTTCACCAGCATCAGTCTTTACACAGAAAGGCTTTAAGTTTAACTTTGCATTTTTAAACTGGTGTAACCCAGAGCAAACCCCACAGCTGAAATGCACACACTTTAATCCAGGGGTTCCAAACAGCACCACCTTTGGGCCTGGGTGCAATGACATTCTATGTGTTTTTCTATTAATAGCGATAAGCAGGCCGGCAGCAGCTGTAATTATAGAAAAATAAAGTGTAGCAAGGGAGTATCGACGGACTGTCAATCAAAGCAGAAATTCACAAATCAGAGCTAACAGATTGCCTTCCTGTAGGCGGGATGTAGAGCGAGAGCTCTGACAATAGGGTGGTGTTAAGGTCATGTGATCGCTCTGCTGACAGATGTAAAAAGTGTGTTCAGTATTCATAACATTACAATATGTCGAATCCAGGAGTTTGAATGCATTTGTACCGCGGGCTCAGTTTTGAGGAGCTGGAATGGGTTTTTTTCTTTTGTAGAAACGTTTTCATACTAACTTTTATAATAACATTCATTTACAATTGATGCCAATGATGAATACGTTTTTGTCACTAAGTAGCTATTAACATTTAAAATATTGAGTGCTTTGATGTATGTTTCAATATTAACTAAATCAAGTTATGAATCAAACTGATTAAATCTTGTTACATACCGGTAATTGATTTATGAAAATGCTCGTTCACAGACGTCTTAAAATAACCCTAGAATATTTTTTATTGAAACATAATAATGATTTTTTTGTTTTTTTTGTTCACTGATTCAGATTTCGCTGCAGGTGGATTTATTTGAAGTTTTCTTTTGGTGAAGTGCCGCAGCTGCACTCTGATTTATTTTTTATTTTTTTTTGGGGGATGTTGCAAGCTAACTGAATGAGTTTTGCAAGTTGTATTTGGTTGTACAGAGTAGTTGCGAAAAAAGTAACTTCTGCAAGGCTCTCGCTTCCTTCTGTATTGTATGCGTGACAGTTATCGTATGAGGTAACGGCTGGATGTTTTAGTTACACAGTGTTCAGAAATCAGGATTTAAGAGTCATGTTTTGTGCACGTTGTACTGGTTTTACTCAAAGTAATTCCTGTTCAGGTATTTATAAACGCGAATAATAAGAGACATGAACTTCTTTCTTGTTTGATGACCAAGGAAAATAACTGCATTTCTAGAATTTTCAATTCTACAAAGGTACCTAATTTAACCCTTTGCGGTCCATTGTCGGACCTGGTCCGACATTGCAATTATTCCTATCAGGTCCATTGTCTTACCCTGTCCAACATCATCAAAAAATGCAAAAACGGGTTTCTATTTGTTTTTCTCCGGAAAAAGCCGAGAAAACCATTCAATGGTCGAGTGGGAGCGACAGGAGTCGAGACAAGCCGATAAAAAAAAACAAAAAAGGCGTATCTCATGAATAGTCATGCTTGCCCCTGGCATCAGATAGGGCGGTCATAAGGAAACAAGCTGGGTGTTACTGTATCAGCGCACAGAGACTATCACGGACATTTGCAGAGCTTTTTTGAGATGTTATAGTAATAAAATAATGACTTGGATTGCATTATTGAGGAGTTTGGTGATAAAACGAGTGATCAGGAAATGATTGATCGGTATGTACGACTATTATTATTATTATTATTTATTTCTCAGCATATGTGAAAGTGATAGCGAACGAAAGGGTGGGGCGGGGCTGGAGATCCCTAGTGAGTGCTTTGTTGATATGCAGGGCCATTTAAACCTGTTTGACTGTGGAAAAAAAATACTTTTAAACAGCACGTCTAAAATTAACTGCGCGTGTGAAAATAAATTGGGCCTGACGCGCACTTAATAAATGGACTGCAAAGGGTTAAAAGGTTGATTAAAAACGTCTGTTTAATCTTTGTAATTTATTGTATTCACTAAAATTAAAGTGTTTGAATTTTTAACTCTGTGCATATTCTATGTGATTTCCATCTTTCACATTATTTATTCAAATGAATAAAGGACAGTTTAGATTAGCTTTATTTATAATGTTACAGGTTTAAACATAGAAAATGTTTTAATTTGACATTTTCCCAAGGAGGGCTAATAGTGGGCCGCAGTGCCTAATGCAGCTGAACAGGTGGGCCTCGTGTAAAAAAATTGGGAACCCCTGCTTTAATCCACTCCACCACCCAGCCACATGCCCTAAGCCTACAAGCAGCCCCTCTTACTTTCTTTCTTGTTCATATTTTCCAGGTTCCAGTCCAGCAGCTAAGAGGGCGGGCGGTGGTGAATATTCTGACTGTGGGAAAGGTTTCACCCAGTTAGGACACCTGAAAACACACCAGCAAATTCACACAGGAGAGAAACCGTATCGCTGTTCTGACTGTGGGAAGAGTTTCAGTCGCTTAGGAAACTTGAAAACACATCAGCTTAATTCACACAGGAGAGAAACCGTATCGCTGCTCTGACTGTGGGAAAAGTTTCAGGGAAAGAGGAACCCTGAGAAATCATGAGCGAATTCACACAGGAGAGAAACCGTATTGCTGCTCTGACTGTGGGATGAGTTTCAGTCATTCAGGATCCCTGAAAGCACACCAGCAAATTCACACAGGAGAGAAACCGTATTGCTGCTCTGACTGTGGGAAGAGTTTCAGAAATTCAGAAAAACTGAAAACACACCAGCGAATTCACACAGGAGAGAAACCATATTGCTGCTCTGACTGTGGGAAGAGTTTCAGACTTTCAGAAAAACTGAAAACACACCAGCGAATTCACACAGGAGAGAAACCATATTGCTGCTCTGACTGTGGGAAGAGTTTCAGTCTGTTAGGACACCTGCAATCACACCAGCAAATTCACACAGGAGAGAAACCGTATTGCTGCTCTGACTGTGGGAAGAGTTTCAGAAATTCAGGAACACTGAAAATACACCAGCTAATTCATACAGGAGAGAAACCGTATTTCTGCTCTGACTGTGGGAAAAGTTTCAGTCAATCAGCACCCTGAAAGCACACCAGCAAATTCACACAGGAGAGAAACCGTATTGCTGCTCTGACTGTGGGAAGAGTTTCAGAAATTCAGGAAAACTGAAAACACACCAGCTTAATTCACACAGGAGAGAAACCATATTGCTGCTCTGACTGTGGGAAGAGTTTCAGTTTGTTAGGAAACCTGAAAGCACACCAGCAAATTCACACAGGAGAGAAACCATATCGCTGCTCTGACTGTGGGAAGAGTTTCAGAGTTTCAGGAAAACTGAAAACACACCAGCTTAATTCATACAGGAGAGAAACCGTATTTCTGCTCTGACTGTGGGAAGAGTTTCAGGCATGCAGACTCCCTGAATAAACACCAGCGAATTCATACAGGAGAAAAACCGTATCGCTGCTCTGACTGTGGGAAGAGTTTCCGTCAGTTAAGTAACCTCAAAAAACACACCAGCAAACTCACACAGGAGAGAAATTGTATCAGTGCTCTGACTGTGGGAACAGTTTCAACAAGTTAGGACATCTTCAAACACACCAGTGAATTCACACTGGAGACAAACCCTAAGGACCATGTTCATTGAGAAAGAAATATTATCTTACATCAGCGCTCCAGAGAAGGTTTTGGGTCTGGGAGTAACTTACCCTTTTAACACTGAGAGTAAAATGTATTTTCAGTGGGTAAAATGCAACATTACCTTGAAGTCCTGAGTAATGTCGATAAATACTGTACAATCTTTGATACTAATGGGCAGGCATTAAAAAAAAAGCCTTCCATTTTAACTGCAATGTTTCTTTTGAACTCCGGCACAACCACAGCTCTACAAGGTTCTTTATCGGCTCGGCGCATTTTTTTTCCAGCTATCACACTGAATCTGCAAATCAATTACGTTATATTTTAACATTAACCTCTTTTGCGATACAGACGTACCTGGCACGTCATGATTAAAAACATGGTTAAAAATGTTTTAAAAAAAAATAAAAATCTGGATTGCTGATTTTTCACTCGGGGTGGCTCATCGAGGAGTTATTACACAACATATTAATGTCATTATATTACACAGATAAAATATATTTGATGTGATGCAGTTGCTAAATGTAATTTACAGCCTGTTTGAATGCAAGCAGTGGCCATCTTTGGCTTGCACTGGAAACATCCAGAATGAATTTAAAACAACCTGTGTGTAACTTTTGTTTTCTTTTCAATGAGGATTGATAATAAAAAAAGTTTACCTTTTGATTAGTAGCTGTTTTATCGAGCTGTGCTTCATGAAATCAGCTTTGAAGTAACATATGACTCTTTGTCTATGTCTTGTTTTGTTCATGTAACAGAGAGGAAGATACTTCCTGCTCCTGACTGTCATCTTGTGACACCATTGTAATGCACCGAGTGTGTGGGAGCTACTGTATCATCGTGTGACACCATTGTAATGCACCGAGCGTGTGGGAGCTACTGTATCATCGTGTGACACCATTGTAATGCACCGAGTGTGGGAGCTACTGTATCATCGTGTGACACCATTGTAATGCACCGAGTGTGTGGGAGCTACTGTATCATCGTGTGACACCATTGTAATGCACCCAGCATGTGGGAGCTACTGTATCATCGTCTGACACCATTGTAATGCACCGAGCGTGTGGGAGCTACTGTGTCATCGTGTGACACCATTGTAATGCACCGAGCGTGTGGGAGCTACTGTATCATCGTGTGACACCATTGTAATGCACCGAGCGTGTGGGAGCTACTGTATCAACGTGCGACACCATTGTAATGCACCGAGCGTGTGGGAGCTACTGTATCATCGTGTGACACCATTGTAATGCAC
>CM060296.1:6193253-6254498 GCA_030684275.1 Acipenser oxyrinchus oxyrinchus | reverse complement strand
GGGAGGCAAAACCGGCAGGGACTGTTTCTCCTCATCGCACTGCAGCGGACACTACCGGCCAGGCGCCTGGTGTGCTCGGGCGGACGCCTGGAGGGCTGGCCTTTGTCCAGCTCACTGACATCCGCTCTTGAGATCCTGGGCTCTGGCGCTCCCGTGGGTTAGGGAGGCAAAACCGGCAGGGACTGTTTCTCCTCATCGCACTGCAGCGGACACTACCGCCAGGCACCTGGTGTGCTCGGCGGACGCCTGGAGGGCTGGCCTTTGTCCAGCTCGCTGACATCCGCTCTTGAGATCCTGGGCTCTGGTGCTCCCGTGGGTTAGGGAGGCAAAACCGGCAGGGACTGTTTCTCCTCATCGCAGTGCAGCGGACCCTACCGGCCAGGCACCCAGTGTGCTCGGGCGGACGCCTGGAGGGCTGGCCTTTTGTCCAGCTCGCTGACATCCGCTCTTGAGATCCTGGGTGTAAAAGAGGAAGCTGGCTTGGTCGTGGGATCGGAAGACGCTCCCACTGGACCGTCACTTCCGCTGAGCTGTGTGGGGAATCGCTGCGCTGAGGGGAAAAAATAATTGGGCATTTTAAATTGGGGAAAACAAGTTATTGGACATTCTAAATTGGGGGAAAGAAGTTATTGGACATTCTAAATTGAGGTAAAAAAATTATTGGACATTCTAAATTGGGGGGAAAAGTTATTGGACATTCTAATTTGGGTAAATAATTGGGCTGTGTGGGAAATTTCTGCGCTGAGGGGAAAAAAATTATTGGACATTCTAAATTGGGGGAAAAAAGTTATTGGACATTCTAAATTGAGGTAAAAAAATTATTGGACATTCTAAATTGGGGGGAAAAGTTATTGGACATTCTAATTTGGGTAAATAATTGGGCTGTGTGGGAAATTTCTGCTGAGGGAAAAAATTATTGGACATTCTAAATTGGGGGGAAAAGTTATTGGACATTCTAATTTGGGTAAATAATTGGGCTGTGTGGGAAATTTCTGCGGTGAGGAGAAAAAAATTATTGGACATTCTAAATTGGGGAAAAAGTTATTGGACATTCTAAATTGGGGAAAAAAGTTATTGGACATTCTAAATTGGGGAAAAAAGTTATTGGACATTCTAAATTGGGGAAAAAAGTTATTGGACATTCTAAATTGGGGAAAAAGTTATTGGATATTCTAAATTGGGTAAATAAGTGGGCTGTGTGGGAAATTTCTGCGGTGAGGAGAAAAAAATTATTGGACATTCTAAATTGGGGAAAAAGTTATTGGACATTCTAAATTGGGGAAAAAAGTTATTGGACATTCTAAATTGGGGAAAAAGTTATTGGACATTCTAAATTGGGGAAAAAAGTTATTGGACATTCTAAATTGGGGAAAAAGTTATTGGACATTCTAAATTGGGGGAAAAAGTTATTGGACATTCTAAATTGGGGAAAAAGTTATTGAACATTCTAAATTGGGTAAATAATTGGGCTGTGTTGGGCATCGCTGCGGTGAGGGGAAAAAAGTTATTGGACATTCTAAATTGGGGAAAAAGTTATTGGACATTCTAAATTGGGGTAAAAGTTATTGGACATTCTAAATTGGGGAAAAAGTTATTGGACATTCTAAATTGGGGAAAGAAGTTATTGGACATTCTAATTTGGGTAAATAATTGGGCTGTGTGGGAAATTGCTGCGCTGAGGGAAAAAATAATTGGACATTCTAAATTGGGGTAAAAAATTATTGGACATTCTAAATTGGGGGAAAAGTTATTGGACATTCTAATTTGGGTAAATAATTGGGCTGTGTGGGAAATTGCTACGGTGAGGAGAAAAAGTTATTGGACATTCTAAATTGGGGAAAAACTTATTGGACATTCTAAATTGGGATAAAATAATTGGGCATTCTAAAATTAAAAAATTAATAAATTTAAAAAAAGTAAGAAACAGGAGCAGCTCCGGACTGTGGAGGATTTCTTCCTCTCTGCTTCAGGAATCATCCTCGTTGAAAAGAGATCACTGAGCTTGAGAGAGAAAAGAGTCTATTAAAAATCCCTGTCACTGAAAACACAGTGCGTGTCGCTTGCTTTCATTTATTCAAATATATCTTAATAAGAATGCGAGTCACGATAGACAAGTTAACAGTGGGTAAGTATATTTATTCAAATTATAATAGGTAGCTGAACTACACCACATGGTGAAAGGTATGGGCACCAGGTCCCAGGATGGTGGTATACGCTGGTAATTAGGAATCTAGTACTTGGTAACACTTAGGCTAATCGGATCTCTCTTTGCAGGTTCTGTTTGATCCCAGGACAACACAACACAGAGTAGTTATAAAATAGATTACATAAGCTTCTTTAAAAGATGGAATTTCATACATCACAGCATACAATATCGTTTTTTTTGTTTTGTTTTGTTTATCTGTTTAACACAGAAATAGTCGAACTAGTATTTTTAAAACACGTTCAATAACCCTTTAATAGCAATAAAAGAACGCATCAGAATTCAGTGCGACTGGAACCATTTTCAAAGTGGCGGTGCTGAAAGCCAATGAATAAAGCTTCAGCCGGCAACAGCGCTGGGCTCCGGCGCAACAAAGCAATTATTCAGCACAACTGGTTGCAAGAACAGATTTCAAAAATATAGAAACAGTCTCAGCTTACTCCATTCCAACCGGGTTTATCTCAGAAGGGGATACGGCAGCCACAGTCTTACAGAGTAGGCGAAAATACACACCCGTCAGCGTCTTCTGCAGCTAAACACGAGCACAGATCCACGCAGCTTCCCTCCTTGCTGCCCTGGTCGCGTCTCTTCCAGTCTCCGTGCTCCTCTCTCGCACTCCGGGTGTTTAAAGGTGTGTGGATTCGCTTGCATCTTTCACCGGCTCTGCTCACACGCTCTTGTCCACCTGCGCACCTACTTGATCCACTAGTACGCGGGTCGATCTTGCTGGTCTGTATTTCTCTTGCCTTGGCACCGTTCGTTTGTTTTTCTCTCTGTTCATGTGAGTCAGAGCCCTCTTTTATTGTCTGTGGAGGGTATACTGTAAAACCAAAGAACGCGTTACGCGCTTAATATCTAAATGGCATCCGTGTATAGTAAAATAGAAGCGTTCTGTTCCTAAACAGCTGTGTTTATACGTCATCAGGTGTAACACTGGTGTTTGGTCATTTGGAACTCTAAATAATTGTTAAACGTTTTGTGTTTAATCTGTACCGTTTTTGCTAAGTTTAATGTTTAGATTTTAAACACCAGCCCGGTTATAAGGGATAAGGGCGTCTGCTAAGAAAGAAAGAAAGAAAGAAAGAAACAAAGAAAGAAAGAAAGAAATAATAATAATAATAATAATAAACGCGTACAAATGTTTTAAGTGTGTTACAAATCATAAACACGTCCAAGAGTTTACAAAATAAACACCACAAGGTGTTTAAATCCTAAGCACATTTAGAATTCTAAACGTAATGACGTGTTTGAAAAGTGTTACAAGTAAGTGTTTTGAAGTTAAACACTCGGTCTTACAGTGAGATTAGGGCAGGTGAACACACCTGTGATAGTTAATGTGAGAGTCGGGCGTCAGCAAGCTCAATCTGTATTAGGTGTTGGTGCTCAAGCATCATAAATCAACAATTAGTGAATAAAACAACACACATTCAGAATAATAATAGTGAAAAATAACATATTCAGTCCACACAATAGTTAAAAAAACTAATTGAATTCGTTCCATACTCAAACAAACCGGTCATTCATGACATGCGCATCTGTTTAGTTTCGGTTGTACAGTTCAGCACATCTGATGCCTGGAAATGACTGAGAGGAAGCATCTCAGAGCATTAAAGATCACAGAGCTTACAGGGCCGACCCAACGACCTGAAGGAGCGAGACTTTAAAATCTCACTGCTTATTATACCGTTCCCTTGTGATAATAAAAAATGCGAAGTGGTGTTTCCGTACCGCTCCAATAGATGGTAGTGTTGCTCCGTAAAGCGTCCGGTGTTGAATTCATACAGCGAGGAACTCATACGCGAGGTCTGGAAGTAAATCTATGACTTTTAATAAACATTTGAGACTATTTGAATCATTCTGAAGACAGGGGTTGGGTGTCTCCGAGTTTCAGACTTCCGAAGAAAATCTGGCTTCATGAAACAAGCGCATTCTTTCAATCAGTTTGAATGACCAACAGCCGTCCCCGCTGAGGTTTTTCCTTCGAAGGAACTGGAATTCATATTTTAGAGACATCATTGTTGCGATCGTTCAACTGCTATCGTTTGAAGCCAATTTAAAATCGACTAACAAACAGTGGCTTCCATTGAGGTCATTTGTCACCAAGCTCTATTTTAACAGAATGTTAATCAATGATGTTTTAGAATCGATTAAAAGGGAATAGGGATTTGTTTTAAAAAGAAATTGGAAATGGATTTGGATTTGATAGAAAAACGGAAATAACAAACAATCCTGGCGCATTAGGATTGACGGGGCCCTGGTGTAAGACTGAAGTAGACCCCAAACAAAACAAAAAGAAAATGAAAATGAATACAAGACAGTGTAGCTGACCAAGTAACGTTTAATACAAACACGCCCACCGTGTGTTTGTGTTGTCTTTACTGAACAATGGCACATCTTATTTCATTTTTAATAAACTGACATTCAAAAACTAAATACAATAATAATAATAATAATAAGAAGAATAAATAGCTTTTGTAAATAATGTAAAATAATAAGACACATCAGGCAGCTGAGCAATCACGTGACCAATTGCCAATCTGGTCGCTCCGATTTGCACATTCGTGTTTTGATTGACAGTCCGCCAACACGATCTTGCCGCCGTGTATTTTTCTAATCCCAGTAGGACGGTTACGCTGCTGGGAATGTGACGTCACCAGCTTCTCTCCCAAACGCAGACAAATGGGACACTTTTATACACTGAATTTCCACACAGAAATGAACTTTCAGGGCTCGTCTGCATTGGTGGCTTTAGAGCTTGCCTCATCTCACCGACAGGGGCAGCATAGTAACGGCAAAGCATCACACATCACTGGCATGTTAAAGAAATCCTGGAGGAGTTGCAGGTCAAGAACCTTCAGGCAGAGTTCCCCTGCTCCCTCCATCCAGTCACTGCAGTGTAAAGGTATACCCTCAGGGGTAGCTGGGCTGGTTTCTGAGCAGAGGGAGGGATCGCTCAGCCTGTTACAGCTGCTCCAGCTCCATAAAGAAACATGCCGAGCGCCAGCAGCAACACAAGCAGCAGTGAGAATGTAACAGGCAGCCGGCTTCTCTGTTCAATACGAACGCCTGCAGAAAGAGGAGACGAGCGCTGACATACTGTACCAACATGGAGCAGAGTGGAGGTGTACAGTGGGAAACTACTGTCCTCGAGGGGGGAGTGTCTGACAGGGGACTGCATTGGGAGAGGACACCAGATCAACATGAGGGGGGGTAGTGTCTGACAGGGGACTGCATTGTGAGAGGACACCAGATCAACATGAGGAGGGGTAGTGTCTGACAGGGGACTGCATTGGGAGAGGACACCAGATCAACATGAGGGGGGGTAGTGTCTGACAGGGGACTGCATTGGGAGAGGACACCAGATCAACATGAGGGGGGGTAGTGTCTGACAGGGGACTGCATTGGGAGAGGACTCTAGATCAAAACAAGGGGGTATTTGTTTCTCAAAGCCTGAAGTATACTGTCCAGTCGATATATGATTAATTAAAACTTCTGCATTCAGTGTCTATATAATATTAACTGACCTGTAATGGAGAACTCTGCTGCTACCTTAATGAAATGAAACAAAGCTCCCCTTTCATTTCTTTATCTGAGCGTGTTCAACATTTATCAGCATTCTCTTTGTGAATGTTTTATTTAACAAGGCCAGGCACTTTCACAGTTCATGGCCTGACTACTGCACACATGACTAATCTCAACAGGGTCTGGTAGCAACGGACAAGGAGTCTTCTGTAATCGGCTGCCCGCTGAACTTCAGTAAAGAGCTGCAGCGGAGAGGGAACAGAATTGGACGTTCTGAATTGAGGTTGACTCGGGTTGACTGAATTATAAAAGCGGTGCACCCTCACCCCAGCGCTCAGCCCTGATTTCGCTCCACATGCCCTTACCTGTGCTTGGGTGCAGAGTGACAGCTCGGCTCACTCTCTGCTCCATCACGGGGTGATCCAGCTCGAAGGTGAAGGTCTCTGCTTCATTCACCACCGCCTCCAGCTCGCTCTGGATCTGGTAGAGCCCCCTGCTGTCCACAGACTGCTGGGTGTGGCTCTGGTTTGTGATGTCACTTCCTGCCGCATTCAGCCACAGCAGTGTGGGCCGGGGATAACCGCCCGCCACCTTGACAGTCAGGGTCACATGATCACCGGGGCGAGGCAGGCCAATTGCTAACTGCGGTTCGCTGTAAGTGGCTGGACAGACAGAGAAACACAGCCAATGAACACTGAGGATTCTGGAGCAGAGAGCCTTCAATAAAGCACATGGTTAATATGCATGGAACACAATGTTAAGAGCACATCAACGTACTATCATGGATTCCCTTGTAAAAGTAATAGCACAGCAAAGTGTAATAAAGCACAGTGAAAGCACGGTAAAGCAGGAGGTAAGTGTTATGAAGCGCAGAAAGGTATGGCAAAGCACATTTAAAAACCATGGCAAACCAGAGTAAACTGAGGGGGGGGGGGGCAAACATGCTTAGACAAGAGAAGCTGCAGCCGCCAAGCTTGTCTGAGTCTGTTTCTTTGTCAGGGACGGTTTCCTCTCATCTGCAGTGCCAGCTAGGGTTGGGATCAATTCCTTTTATCTTTTAAAGCAGTTCCCAGTTGTTATTTTAGAGACGTAATAATAATTGCCGCGATGGTTCAGCTGCTATCAATTGAAGCCAATGTTAATCGATTAACAAAACAGCGACTGATTGAAGTCATTTGTTGTCACTGTGTGAGGAGCTCGTATGAACAGGATGCTGCTAAATCCAGTTTTGATCAATGATGTGTGGGAGCTAATGAAAAGGGAAAGGGAATTGAAAAAAAAGGAATTGACAAATTTCAGCCACCTTCTAAAGAAAAGAAAGCCTCTGTGTCATCAATACAATCAGAATATTTAGCACTGGTATTTACACGTACTAGATCTGAAGATGACCCAAGACCCCAGTGCGGTATTTGTCAGGAGGTTTTGTCAAATGAAGCTCTTAAACCTGCAAAATTGAGAGGCCATTTATCTACAAAGCATTCAGAATGTGGAAAATGACAACATTGCTTGATGAACTGGCAGCGTAGATTCCACCCCAGCAATCTCATTAAGTTAGGTCAGTAATATAAACACTTTACTCTCTAAAATGCCCAATTATTTAACCCCTGATTTGCTCCCCTAAGTAGAATGTCCTGTCTCCCCTCACCGCAGTGATTCCCCACACAGCTCAGGAGAATTGAAGGCTCAGCGGACGTCCTCCGATCCCACGAGCGAGCCAGCTTCCTCTTCCACACCCAGGAACTCCAGAGCGGAGGTCAGCGAGCGACCGGCCTCCGGGGGACAAAGGCCAGCCCTGCAGATGTCCGCCCGAGCTCACTGGACGCCTGGCCGGTGGGGTCCGCTGCAGCGCGCTGACGAGAAACCTGAGCTCGCCTGACATGTGCTGTGTGTCTGTTTAACATGTCCCCTCCCCCTTGAATTACCTGCCATGGTATAATAGTCAATGACAGGCTGGTTTATAAACACTGACCTGCCACTATGAGCCGCACGTCTCCCTGGGTGCTCTCCACTTGGTTGGTGACAGCGCAGGTGTACCAGCCCTCATCCTCCCCCCGCACCTGTTTCAGTCTGAGGGAGGCATTCCCCACACTGAGCTGCTCTGGGAACAGCTGGGTCCGATTCCTGTAGGTTTCATTCTGGAGAGACAGCTCGTCCTGACCGTAATAGAAACTGTGAACGACATGATTGGCAGGAGGGCATTGCCAGGTAACCACCAATCTTCTGAGATCAGCCCCGCTTTATAGGAGAAAGAGCAGCTGAGAGAGATATCACTGCCGGGAGGTGGCGTCACTGGAGACCGGGCACCACCACTGCCAATGAAACTGTGGGAAGGAAGGCAGACAATGAAGTCACTAGATTCTGAATTCAAACTATCTCTCTCAGTGAGATGTCTGCTCATACATACAATGCCAAGTGTGTGTGTGTGTGCGTGTGTGTCAGTGTGTGTGTGTGTGTGTGTCAGTGTGAGTGTGTGTCAGTGTGTGTGTGTGTGTGTGTGTGTGTGTCAGTGTGTGTGTGTGTGTGTGTGTGTGTGTGTGTGTGTGTGTGTGTGTCTGTGTGTGTGTGTGTGTGTGTGTGTGTGTGTGTGTGTGTGTGTCAGTGTGTGTGTGTGTGTGTGTGTGTGTGTGTGTGTGTCAGTGTGTGTGTGTGTGTGTCAGTGTGAGTGTGTGTGTGTCAGTGTGAGTGTGTGTGTGTCAGTGTGTCAGTGTGTGTGTGTCAGTGTGTGTCAGTGTGTGTGTGTGTCAGTGTGTGTGTGTGTGTCAGTGTGTGTGTCAGTGTGTGTGTGTCAGTGTGTGTGTGTGTCAGTGTGTGTGTGTGTCAGTGTGTGTGTGTGTGTCAGTGTGTGTGTGTGTCAGTGTGAGTGTGTGTGTGTCAGTGTGTGTGTGTGTCAGTGTGTGTGTCAGTGTGAGTGTGTGTGTCAGTGTGAGTGTGTGTGTCAATGTGTGTGTGTTTCAGTGTGTGTGTGTGTCAGTGTGAGTGTGTGTGTGTGTGTCAGTGTGAGTGTGTGTCAGTGTGAGTGTGTGTGAGTGTGAGTGTGAGTGTGTGTGAGTGTGAGTGTGTGTGTGTCAGTGTGTGTCAGTGTGAGTGTGTGTCAGTGTGAGTGTGTGTGTGTGTGTGTGTGTGTCAGTGTGAGTGTGTGTGTGTCAGTGTGTGTGTCAGTGTGTGTTTGTGTCAGTGTGTGTGTGTGTGTGTGTCAGTGTGTGTGTGTGTGTCAGTGTGTGTCAGTGTGAGTGTGTGTGTGTGTGTCAGTGTGTGTGTGTGTGTGTCAGTGTGCGTTCATTTCATTCAGGTTGGACAGGAGGGGGTATTTCAAGCCACTCTTCGGGGGAGGAAATCAGGGGTAAAATAATTGGGCACGCTAAATAAACAAAACAAAAACCTAAAGGAAAATGGAAGTAATTGATCTTGTCACCATGAAACAAACTTTTAAAAAGTTCCAAATAGAAGGTACTTCTCTGATGAAATGAACTGGAACGCACCACACACACCTGCAGGTTAACCACTAGCTACTGATATATTGCAATCATCAGATTCATATTAAAAATCAAGTTAGCTCTACCATTTTATAAGTAACTTGAACTCTGCAACTGTTTAAGAGCTGAAAACAATTAAAAGGTCTAATTAAGCAAATGATCATTTCAATTAAGGGTCTAGTTGAGTAATTGAGAGCTCGGTTGGAATGGAAACCAGCAGACACAGGGGGTCCCCAGGACCACAGTTTTGAACCCCTGCTCTAAGGCCATGCTATTTACTGTAGTTCAGAATAAAGATGTATAAAAGAATAAATCTCTTACTGGTTAGAAGCAGAGGCAGAGCAAACAGACAGAAGAGCTGAGCATCCTCTTCATAACAGCACAGAAGAGCTGAGCATCCTCTTCATAACAGCACAGAAGAGGTTGAGCATCCTTTTCATAACAGCACTGAAGAGCTGGGCATCCTCTTCATAACAGCACAGAAGAGCTGAGCATCCTCTTTATAACAGCACAGAAGAGCTGGGCATCCTCTTCATAACAGCACAGAAGAGCTGAGCATCCTGTTCATAACACCACAGAAGAGCTGGGCATCCTCTTCATAACAGCACTGAAGAGCTGGCTGGGCATCCTCTTCATAACAGCACAGAAGAGCTGAGCATCCTCTTCATAACACCACAGAAGAGCTGGGCATCCTCTTCATAACAGCACAGAAGAGCTGAGCATCCTCTTCCTAACAGCACAGAAGAGCTGGGCATCCTCTTCATAACACCACAGAAGAGCTGGGCATCCTCTTCATAACAGCACAGAAGATCTGAGGAAATACAATAATAATAATAATTTGTGGTTTGTCTGTTTGTTATTGGAGAGGTGCATGTGTTGTCCGGGATAGGACCATGCTGGGGGTGGGGTCTCTGTGTCTGTGTCTGTGGGGAAGGTTCATGAGTTCTGGCAGTCCAGTCGGATCACTCCCCCGGTGAAGAATGGTGCAGCTCCCGCGGTTGCCAGGGAGCCAGGGAGAGTGATGTGCTGCAGTGATTGGGGAAGAGTCTTTATATACATTCAAATTCTATTCGCGAACATTTGCGTCACTTTACTGACAAGGGCGGTGGTCTCACTGAAAATACAGCTGCAAGTCAAAACACATGTGACAAAATACAGGACATAAGAACATAAGAAAGTTTACAAACGAGAGGAGGCCATTCAGCCCATCTTGCTCGTTTGGTTGTTAGTAGCTTATTGATCCCAGAATCTCATCAATGCCGGCCCATCCCAGAGTGCATGTATTTTACACAGAAAAAAACAATATTGCAGCTGTTCAGCAAAACAGAACATCTGTCTTTCCCCGTAGCTGAAAAGCCTGGCCTAACTTTCAACAAAAATACCGAAAATAAGATTTATTTTATTTTATAGACACGAGGTAGAGTTTGTGTAACTTTTATTTTGGACAGAAACCAAAAAAAAAGATTATTATTATTATTATTATTATTATTATTATTATTTAAATCAACATAGACGATGTTTATATTGGCTTATGTGATAAAACGAAAATAAATAAATAATAATAATTGGACCTACAGCTCAGAGTTCACATTTTAAATGGATAGTGTCGTGCCGGAAGGTAGTCAGTGTTGTTTAAAAACGAACTTAAATAGTAATAAAATAATCGATTTGTACTATTTGTAGGCACATGGCAGTTTTTCGACTTTTTTCCAGCATCCGTTACGTACAGACCTGGAAACGTAGCCTGGATGCGGGAGACACATCTTAACCAAAACGTCACGGCATAAAAGAAACAAGACTTTTAAAATTTAACGTCACAAAGAATGATGCATGTGACCCACGCGTGTCTTCTTTGTGACGTTGGGTGTCAGTCTTTGTGACGTTGAATTTTGAAAGTCACTTATCTTTTGAAAAGTTACCTGATTTGATTTATTGTGTTTCAGAGTACTGACAGAGATGGTCAATTTTTTTCCGTTTGATATTCTTTAGAAAACATAGTATTTCATATTTATTTAAGTTCCTAAATAATGATAATAATAATAATACAAAAAAAAACATAAGTGAGACGAAAAGATAAAAAAAAATAGGTGAGTTTGCCTTTTATCTTTTATAAGCTAATTTAAATGGAAATGTGAGAGCCGGTTAATTTTCTAGAGGTTAATATTTATTTTTCTGGGTAGTAAAGTCAGGGAAACCTTAGTCAGATATTCTTGACTTCAGAAAATAAGCTTATTTTATATCAGAGATACGTGGTAGAGTTTGTGTAACTTTTTTTTTGTTGTCAGAAACGATTATTTGTGATTTATTTCAAACAAAATGCGTTTTTATTGGTTTGTTTGAGAAAATGAAAGACAACAAAAACAATAATAATTCGACCCACAGTCGGCAATAACACGGAGGGCTGCAGGCCAGAGACTCTTTGAACCCCTATATATGTTTTAGGGGCCCCTATATATAGCATTTAGAATATAATATACAATACATAAGCAGCGTGTGGCTGTTTAACAAAGCAGATGACTCGACGTCACTGCGATCGAGTCACGTGCCAGTTTCATCAGTTGTCCCGCGCACGCTTAGAAAGCACGAGAGCGGCTCAAAAAAAAGGCGGGAAGCACGATAACTAACAAAGTCTTCGCGATGAGGAAGGTCTTTAAACTAAACAGATTTAAAGAATATTTAGACTGACCAGTTGTGGAGTTTCATCAGTACATTTTATTCCTTTAACTGGATTATGTGGGGGGTCTTGTGGTGCTGATATCAGGCTTTTTAAGGAGAACGTTTTCATTGGATTGAGAGATAAAACATGCTGATGTCGTCTAACTTGTTTTTCAAGATGGCCCATGGGAAAAGGCCTTGTGTCACAATGGATGCGCAGAGTAAGAAGACAACCTGTCTGTGCACAGTAAGTCACTGTACAATTATGTACATTTATTTCTTAACAAAAAAATGGTAAAAGTCCTTATAAAGATCGATATTTTATATCTATATCAACGTGTCTTAAGTGCTGCCCGAGTGTGTGTGTGTGTGTGTGTGTGTGTGTGTGTGTGTGTGTGTGTATATATATATGTCAGTGTAAGACAGCTAAGGGGTGGGTATCACACTGTTATTAAAAAAAAAAGTGTAATGAAATGACTTCAGAATTCTATGACATCATCGCTTGCTGTTATTGCATCACTGTGGTATTAGTGGAATGACGTGACATCATCATTTTGAAAAGTGTTTTTGGCAATGCTGTGGGGTGTGAATCCCAGACTTGTTAGCTAGAGAATTATTTTATTATTTATTTTTATTTTATTGTATTTATTTAACCAGGAATGTCCCGTTGAGATTTAAATCTCTTTTTTTTTCTCCAAGAGAGGTCTGGTCAAGAAGGTGACATATAAATAAGGGCTTCTGATTTTCTGTGTTTTCCGCCAACTTTTCCACTCTCCTTTACAAATTCAATTGATCCCTGTTCAGCCATTTGTGTGTGTTAATCACAGAGAAACTTGTTAATAGTAGAATTAATTTAATTGACAGGGTTTTATTTTCCGTGAAACAACAAAATGGTCTTTTAAATTGTAAGTTTTACTTTCTCATCTCAAAGCAGTCTCCTGTAATGTAAACACAGTCATGCTGCAGAACGACTGTAATAAAGTGTGTCACCAGCATAAAAACCCATAGCCTGGACATCGCCGGTTCGAGTCCAGGCTATTCCACTGCCGACCTTGTAAGCTGCCCAAGAGCTGCGTTGTCCTCCGACGCTGTAGCTCTGAGGTGGCTGCATGGCGGGCCTGCAGTGTGAAAAAGTCGGCTGACGGCACACGCCGGAGGACAGAGTGTGTTCGTCTTCGCCGCTCCCGAAGTCAGCACAGGGATGGCAGCGTGAGCTGAGCCTAAAAATAATTGTATATGTCAAATTGGGAGAAAATGGGGTAAAATCAATTGGCGACTACTAAATTAAAATAAATAAATAAATAAATAAATTATAATGATGTCACACCCTTCAAACTCTGAGCAAACAGCAATACCGCTCAACAGCACTGGAGATTCTGTGAAGAGCGACATCACTGCTTGATCGCAGTCTTTCCTATTCGAGATTTCATTTCTTTAGAGGCACAGCCCAATTTTTTTTTTTACAGGTGACACCAGCAGAGAAGGAGGAGGATGTGCTGAGTCTGGATTTCGACCTCATTATCGACGATCTTCTGAACAGCCCTCCTTCACAACGGAGAAATGAAAGCTTTAAAACACCCGAACTGAAAGAGAAAGAGGAGAAGAAGGTGAGGTTCTGAGATTACCAGGCCAGGGCAAGAACCGAGGCTGAAGGTAGAGGCCAGGAATGAGGCTGGTAGAGCCCAGAGCTGAGGCTCAGGTAGAGACCAGGGCTGAGGCTGAAGCTGAGGCATGAATCTCAGACATTTTTAGCTAGCTAATGCTTAAAATGTATTTATACTGATGTCACACCCTTCAAACTCAGCAGATATAGCAATACTGGTCAACGTCACTGGAGATTTTGTCAAACCACTGCAGTCTTTCCTATTCAGAGATTTCATTTCTTTAGGAGGCACAGCTCCCAATTGTTTGTTGTTTTTTATACAGGTGACCCCAGCAGAGGAGGAGGATTTGGAGAGTCTGGATTTAAAGGGTCTGAGCTGCGTTATGGACGAACTTCTGGACAGCCCTCCGTCACGCCGGAGAAATGAAAGCTTAAAACACCCGAACTGAAAGAGAAAGAGGAGAAGAAGGTGAGGTTCTGAGATTACCAGGCCAAGGCAAGAACCGAGCCTGAAGGTAGAGGCCAGGGCTGAGGCTGAGGCATGAATCTCACGCTTGTTAGCTAGAGAATTACTTATTTATTTATTTGTGTTATTTTGTTTATTTAACTAGAAAAGTCCTGTTGAGATTTTAATCTCTTTTTCACCCCAAGTGAGACCGGCTATTTAGGTGGCATATAATACAAAATAAATACCATACAAATCAAATTCAAATGAGCACAACCAATACAAACAAGTTAATCAAATTTACAATAAAACCATTTAGAGAAAAACAAAAGCAGGACTCGGCTACACAGATACAGTCAATTTTTTTTTTTTTTTTTTTTTTAACTCTTTTAAAAAGTTATCAACACAGTAATTTTCAGTTCTTCCTGAAGTTTACTCAAAGACCACGGAGCTAAAAACATTAATACCCCCCAAATTCCGTTCGAACCCTAGGAACTGAAAAACTAAGACCAGTCTGAGCTCTCAGATTCTAAGCACAACTAGAGGTAATTAGCAATGTATTAAGAATGCTCAAAATGCATTTATGATGATGTCACACCCTTCAAACTCTGAGCAAACAGCAATACCGCTCAACAGCACTGAAGATTCTGTGAAGAGCGACATCACTGCTTGATCGCAGTCTTTCTTATTCGAGATTTCATTTCTTTAGGAGACACAGCACCCAATTTTTTATATTTTTTACAGGTGACCTCAGCAGAGGAGGAGGATGTGGTGAGTCTCGATTTTGACCTCAATATCGACGATCTTCTGAACAGCCCTCCTTCACAACGGAGAAATGGAAGCTTTAAAACACCCGAACTGAAAGAGAAAGAGGAGAAGAAGGTGAGGTTCTGAGATTACCAGGCCAGGGCAAGAGCCGGGGCTGAAGGTAGAGGCCAGGGCTGAGGCTGGTAGAGCCCAGAGCTGAGGCTCAGGTAGAGACCAGGGCTGAGGCTGAAGCCGAGGCATGAATCTCAGACATTTTTAGCTAGCGAATGCTCAAAATGTATTTATACTGATGTCACACTGTGGCAAAGTGCCCCCCCGTGTGTATTTTGTGTTACGTGTTGTGTGTAAATGTTGGTGTATAGTCATCGGTACACGGGATATAAACGGGTCTGTGTTTCACTTGTGATTTAAAAATGTAGATTTATATTTAGGCACGGAGGGCACAAATCACTTCACGTGCTAGTTAAAATGTAATGTGTGGTCACGGGAGTGCACTTAATTAATTCACGTGCAGTTGTACCGAGATTCCAATTGAATGATTGACTAGCAATCGAGTCTCGGTACAACTGCATAAAAACAGCATGTTTTCACTCACTCGGGTTGGGTGTTCGTGAGTGGAGAACGGGTGAGAGAGGAGAGAGAGATAGGAAATATATAGAACAATTGCTATCGCGTGCTGGTAGGACCAGCACGGTACTTGTTTTATTATTTACTCACCGTGTTTGTGTGTCTGTCCGGCCCACCGTTTGTTTTGTGTTAGTTCGTTTTGTTTATGTCTGTTTATTTTGGCGAAAGTGCCGTGTCCTGTGTTTTTGTTACAACCGTTTATTTTTCTGTTCTGTTTGATTATTAAACGCTGAGCGCGATCACGCGCTCAGCTTCACCAAAAACCCCAAGTCTCTGTCTGTACTGTGTTTCCTGGCTCTGCCGTGACGTCACCGCTCAGTCGTCTTTGTGACACGTGGTGTCAGAACCGGGATAACAGCGCCTCCAGGACTCAGGCCAGAGCGGGTACCGCAGTTTTTTTTTCCAGTTTTGCCAGTAGGGTTTTTTTTGTTTTGTTTTTTTTGTTTTGTTGCTGCAGTAAAACGAGGATGGGGAGAAAGAGCTGCAGGAAGCAGCAGCAGCAGCAACAACAACAACAGCTGCAGCACTCGTCCTGCATGCCGGGCTGGGAGGAGGACAGCCACAACGGTGCAGGGTGCCCGTGATACGTGGGCTCAGGGAAAGCAGCAGCTGTCACCCCAAGCATCAGTAGCCACCCCTCTACCCCCACTGCCACCGGGTTCCCACCGTCCCGGGAAATATGGGACTGGCTGGTGCACCCCGAGGGGAACTTCGCCAGTGACCTCCCCTGGGTTATTAACACACTGCGGATGCGAGATGGGGAACGATGGGAGGACTGGGAGCAACAGCACAACCCGGCATCAGTTCGTGACCTTGCCGCGGTGGTGCTGGGGTACCTAGCTGCAGACATGGGAGGGGTGCCTTCCAGTGAGCAAGAGGGAGAGGAGCAGTCGCTGCCCTCTCCAGTACCTGAGTGGGAGGAGCCCGAACGCCCCACGCCTGAGTGGGAGGAGCCCGAACGTCCCACGCCTGAGTGGGAGGAGCCCGAACGTCCCACGCCTGAGTGGGAGGAGCCCGAACGTCCCACGCCTGAGTGGGAGGAGCCCGAACGTCCCTACGCCTGAGTGGGAGGAGCCCGAACGTCCCACGCCTGAGTGGGAGGAGCCCGAACGTCCCACGCCTGAGTGGGAGGAGTCCGGTGCGTCCCACAGCCCAAGAGGGAGGAGTCGGTGCGCCCACAGCCCAAGAGGGAGGAGTCGGTGCGCCCACAGCCCAAGAGGGAGGAGTCGGTGCGCCCACAGCCCAAGAGGGAGGAGTCGGTGCGCCCACAGCCCAAAAGGGAGGAGTCGGTGGCCCACAGCCCAAAAGGGGAATGTAGAGCGTCCACAGCCCCAGTCTCCACTAGCAGAGGGTGAATTCCTGCTGGTTCCACCTCCATTGCCATGGGAGGACTGCTTGCAGCTCCCACCTCCACCAGCAGAGGGTGAATTCCTGCTGGTTCCACCTCCATTGCCATGGGAGGACTGCTTGCAGCTCCCACCTCCACCAGCAGAGGGTGAATTCCTGCTGGTCCCGCCTTCGCCACCTCCATCGGCAGGAGCAGAGCAGCAGGAGCTGTCTCTGCCTCCGCCACCTCCACCGCCAGGAGCAGAGCAGCAGGAGCTGCCTCTGCCTCCTCCACCAGCAGAGGGTGAATGCCTGCTGGGTCCCTGTCCACCAGCAGAGGGTGAATGCCTGCTGGGTCCCTGTCCACCAGCAGAGGGTGAATGCCTGCTGGGTCCCTGTCCACCAGCAGAGCGTGAATGCCTGCTGGGTCCCTGTCCACCAGCAGAGGGTGAATGCCTGCTGGGTCCCTGTCCACCAGCAGAGGGTGAATGCCTGCTGGGTCCCTGTCCACCAGCAGAGGGTGAATGCCTGCTGGGTCCCTGTCCACCAGCAGAGGGTGAATGCCTGCTGGTCTCCCCTTCCGAGGTGGAGCCGCACCAGTCCCCTGCAAGAGAGGGAGGGCCGCACCAGTCCCCTGAAACAAGGGTAGACTACACGCCAGCCCCACCTCCGCCGCCAGGAGACTACACGCCGCTCCCACCTCCACTGGCAGGAGCAGAGCAGCAGGAGCTGCCTCTGCCTCCCGCCACCTTCACTGGCAGGAGCAGAGCAGCAGGAGCTGCCTCTGCCTCCGCCAACCCCACCAGCAGAGGAGGAATGCCTGCTGGTATCACTTTCCCCACCAGCAGAGGATGAATGCCTGCTGGTAACACTTCCCCAACCAGCAGAGGAGGAATGCCTGCTGGTATCACTTTCCCCACCAGCAGAGGATGAATGCCTGCTGGTAACACTTCCCCAACCAGCAGAGGATGAATGCCTGCTGGTAACACTTCCCCAACCAGCAGAGGATGAATGCCTGCTGGTATCACTTCCCCACTGCCACGAGGAGAGGAGCAGGAGCTGCCTCTCCCTTCACCAGAAGGACCCGGACTAGATGCTGGCGGTCCTCGGCAGCCCTTGCATAGGCTGCTGAGGGAAGCACGGGAAGAACCGCCCGGCCGCAGAGGCCGAGAAGAGGGCCAACACCTGCACCCCAGCTAGTCCTGACTCCCTGCCCCGCTTTGCCCAAGGATGCCTGCCCCGCCGCCCAAGGATGCCTGCCCCGCTCGCCCAAGGATGCCTGCCCGCCGCCCAAGGATGCCTGCCCCGCCGCCCAAGGATGCCTGCCTCGCTCGCCCAAGGATGCTTGCCTTGCATCGCCTGGGGTTGCCAGCCGCTCCGCATCGCCTGGGTTGCCAGCCGCCCGCATCGCCTGGGGTTGCCAGCCGCTCCGCGACGCCTGGGGCTGCCTGTCGCCCGCGACGCCTGGGGCTGCCTCTATGGCCAGGGGCTCCTCCCGAGTTCGCCTCCCGAGGGTCCGCTGCTGCTGCCGCCGCCTCCCGAGGGTCCGCTGCTGCTGCCGCCGCCTCCCGAGGGTCCGCTGCCGTCGCCTGGGGTCGCCAGGGATCCTGCTTCGCCTGGGGTAGTCGAGGGTCCTGCTTCGCTTGGGGTCGCTACACTATGGCCAGAACCCCATGAAGGGGAGCTGTCGGCCATGAAGAAAGGGGGGAGGTCAGGAGACCAGCTCCCCAGCCGCATTTCCGTGGCAGGAAACACGGTGGCCAGAGCCCCACGGAGGGGAGCTAGCTGCCACGGCGAGGGGGAGGTCAGGAGACCCGCTCCCTCGCAGCAGTTTCGCTGCCGGAAGTGGGTGGCCGGGCGCCCACGGAGGGGAACTGCCGGCCATGAAGAAGGGGAGGTCAGGAGACCAGCTTCCCCGCAGCAGTTTCGCTGCCGGAGATTGTGTGGTCGGAGCCCCACGGAGGGGAACTGCCGGCCATGAAGAAGGGGGAGGTCAGGAGACCAGCTTCCCCGCAGCAGTTTCACTGCCGGAGATTGTGTGGTCGGAGCCCCACGGAGGGGAACTGCCGCCATGAAGAAGGGGGGAGGTCAGGAGACCAGCTCCCCAGCTGCACTTTCGCGGCAGGAGATAGTGTGGCTGAAGCCCCGGAAGAGGGAGCTGCCAGCCACGAAGAATTGGGGGTGCCAGACATTTCACCATGGCCACCCCCAGAAACAACTTGCTTCCCCTCTTCCGGGACTTTGGGACTGAGGGGGGAGGTGGCCATTGAGGCCATGTGTGCTTTGCACAAGGGGGTATATGTGGCAAAGTGCCCCCGTGTGTATTTTGTGTTACGGTTGTGTGTAAATGTTGGTGTATAGTCATCGGTACACGGGATATAAACGGGTCTGTGTTTCACTTGTGATTTAAAATGTAGATTTATATTTAGGCACGGAGGGCACAAATCACTTCACGTGCTAGTTAAAATGTAATGTGTGGTCACGGGAGTGCACTTAATTAATTCACGTGCAGTTGTACCGAGATTCCAATTGAATGATTGACTAGCAATCGAAGTCTCGGTACAACTGCATAAAAACAGCATGTTTTCACTCACTCGGGGTTGGGTGTTCGTGAGTGGAGAACGGGTGAGAGAGGAGAGAGAGATAGGAAATATATAGAACAATTGCTATCGCGTGCTGGTAGGACCAGCACGGTACTTGTTTTATTATTTACTCACCGTGTTTGTGTGTCTGTCCGTCCACCGCTTGTTTTGTGTTAGTTCGCTTTGTTTATGTCTGTTTATTTTGGCGAAAGTGCCGTGTCCTGTGTTTTTGTTACAACCGTTTATTTTTCTGTTCTGTTTGATTATTAAACGCTGAGCGCGATCACGCGCTCAGCTTCACCAAAAACCCCAAGTCTCTGTCTGTACTGTGTTTCCTGGCTCTGCCGTGACGTCACCGCTCAGTCGTCTTTGTGACACACACCCTTCAAACTCAGCAGATATAGCAATACTGGTCAACGTCACTGGAGATTTTGTCAAACCACTGCAGTCTTTCCTATTCAGAGATTTCATTTCTTTAGGAGGCACAGCTCCCAATTGTTTGTTGTTTTTTATACAGGTGACCCCAGCAGAGGAGGAGGATTTGGAGAGTCTGGATTTAAAGGGTCTGAGCCGCGTTATGGACGAACTTCTGGACAGCCCTCCGTCACGCCGGAGAAATGGAAGCTTAAAAACACCCGAACTGAAAGAGAAAGAGGAGAAGAGGAAGATAGTGACGTTCCGAGACAATGAGGATGTGTTCACGTTCAGCGCGGAGGAGGAGGAGGAGGAGCAGGAGGAGGAGGAGGGGGCTGAGCTTGACCAGTTAGAACCTGACCAGCTGACGCAGCTCCTGATCGAGTTTGACAGAGCAAGGGAGGCTCGGACCCTGGCCAGGGCCCAGGCGAGAGCCGAGGTCGAGGCTGAAGGTAAGGCCAGGGCTGCTAAGGCCAGTACTGAGGCCGAGACGAAAGCTAAGGCTATGGTTGAAGCTGAGAATGAGGCCAAGGCCAGGGTTAAGGCCAGTACTGAGGCTGAAGTCAAGGCCAGGGTTGAAGCTGAGAATGAGGCCAAGGCCAGGGCTGAAGCTAAAGCTAAAGCTGAAGATGAGGCTAAAGCTAGGATCAGAGCTAGGCTTCTGCCCAGGCCCAAGGCTGAGCCAGAGGCCAAGACTGAGGCTGAGCCAGAGATCGGGACTGAGGCTCAGTCCACGACTGGGACTAGGGTTCGGGCTCGGAGAAGAGCTAAGCTTCTGCACGGGTCCAATGCTGTGCTAGAGGCCTGGGCTGAGGCTGAACCAGAGACCGGGACTGAGGCTAAGACTGGGGCTAGGGCTCGGAGAACAGCGAAGCTTCCACCTGGGTCCAATGCCGTGCCAGAGGCCTGGGCTGAGCATCAGGCTAAGACTGGGATTCAGGCTAGGAGAAGAGTTAAGCTTCTGCCTGGGTCCAATGCTGTGCTAGAGGCCTGGGCTGAGGCTGAACCAGAGACCGGGACTGAGGCTAAGACTGGGGCTAGGGCTCGGAAAAAAGCGAAGCTTCTGCCTGGGTCCAATGCTGTGCCAGAGGCCTGGGCTGAGGGTGAACCAGAGACCGGGACTGAGGCTGAGGCTAAGACTGGGTCTAGGGCTCGGGCTAGGAGAAGAGCTAAGCTTCCGCCTGGGCACAATGCTGTGCCAGAGGCCTGGGCTGAGACTGAGCCAAAGGCCAAAACTGAGGCTGAAGCTAAAGCTGAAGCGAAGGCCATGGCTAGGCGCCAGGATGCAGCTGCAGCAGAGGCCAAGGCTGCGACTGCCGCGCCTGAGACTGAGGCTGAAGCGGAGGCCAGGGCTCTGGCTGAATTGTGTGCTAAAGCTGGAGCCGAGACCAAGGCTAAAGCGGTGTCCAGGATCAAGGCTCGGCTCAGAGAATTCTGCGCCCGAAAGTCACCGGCGGGCAGCTCCAGTGCCGAACAACCCGATGAGCCTCACGTCAACACAGGGAAGTCGGACGTCTTCCGCAGCAAGGGCCCCACGACCTGTGCGAGGCTCTTCGGGAAAATGTGCTGGAAATGGAGAGCCGAGAAGGTCCAGTGGGAGCGCCCGCTTCCAACACTAACCGAGATCAACTTCTCCCTCGACTGCCATCAGCAGCAGCAGCAGCAGCAGCAGAGGGCTAGCAAGGCAAGACTGTTCATGAATAATTGCATTGTAAATTGGGTAACACACTGGCCAGTTAAAAAGCGGAGATGCTCTCTTAGCTGGGGCGGGCAAGTCGTTTTATTTTATTTTTTATCTATGTAGTTGCATTCTCTGTTTTGACTGATTCATTAGCCCACTTCTTCTGTCCCGAGAAAAAAAAAACTTTTGCAAGGATCTCTATGTTGATACAATATGAAGCGATGAGATTAATTTAAAGAACCGTTTCACACTGGGTATGTCTCACCCCCCCCCCCCCCGTGTGTACCCAGCGTGAAAGGACCTGCATTTTAAATGATGATATTAAGTTTCACTCTGTAACGCTTACTTTTGCAGTTTTATGCGCGAAATACATTTTACGTAACAAAAAAAAAACTTTTATCTTCGCAGGCGTCCACTGCAGAGACCCTTTGCATGAGCATGAAGAAATGTTTTACAAAACAGATTCAGAAAATATTTAAGAAGTCAGGAGGGAATCCAGAAACTAAAAGCCAGAAGTACATCAAAAAAACAAAGGAGAAGAAACCCGCGGCCCGCAAACCCGTCGAACACCAAAATCCCGCCGGCGGCTTCGGAGCCAGAAAAATGGGCTTGGCTTTTAAAAACCACGCCCACCCCAAGATGCGTTTATAGGATTTCTGCATCCTCCTCTTCCTCTTCCTCCTCCTCCTCTTGCTCTTCTATTCCAATAGACTCCAATCTGTATGATCTGCTCTGTCTTTTCAACTAAGCTTCTGATTTCACAGTCGCAGAAGAGGACTTCCGTTGAATTTCGCTCCTGTTTCAGGGGATGTAGGCTGACCTACTTTTGGCTGATTGGATTGGTACCACCCAGCTGCTCAACCGCAAAAAAGATGAAGTCAGGGGTCCCCGAGTGGCTCACCTGGTAAAGGCACGACTGCCTGGTGTGCAGGGCAAGTCATACAGTCAGGGGGAGCGCTGGTTCGCTCCCTGGCTGTGCGAAGTCGCTGGTCTTCGCTGGGGATTCCACAGGGAGCGTCGCATTGGCTCTGGCGCTCCCGTGGGTTAGGGAGGCAAAACCAGCAGGGACTGTTTCTCCTCATCGCAGTGCAGCTGACTCTACCGGCCAGGCGCCCGGTGTGCTCGGGCGGACGTCTGGAGGGCTGGCCTTTTGTCCAGCTCGCTGACATCCGCTCTTGAGATCCTGGGTGTAAAAAAGGAAGCTGGCTTGGTCGTGGGATCGGAAGACGCTCCCACTGGACCGTCACTTCCGCTGAGCTGTGTGGGGAATCGCTGCGCTGAGGGGAAAAAATAATTGGGCATTCTAAATTGGGGAGAAAAATCAGGGGTAAAATAAAACCGCAATAAAAGATGAAGTCGGGGGTCCCCGAGTGGCTCACCTGGTAAAGGCACGACCGCCTGGTGTGCAGGGCAAGTCATACAGTCGGGGAGCGCTGGGTCGCTCCCTGGCTGTGCGAAGTCGCTGGTCTTCGCTGGCGATTCACAGGTAGCGTTGCATTGGCTCTGGTGCTCCCGTGGGTTAGGGAGGCAAAACCGGCAGGGACTGTTTCTCCTCATCGCAGTTCGGCGGACCCTACCGGCCAGGCACCCAGTGTGCTCGGGCGGACGCCTGGAGGGCTGGCCTTTTGTCCAGTCGCTGACATCCGGTCTTGAGATCCTGGGTGTAAAAGAGGAAGCTGGCTTGGTCGTGGGATCGGAAGACGCTCCCACTGGACCGTCACTTCCGCTGAGCTGTGTGGGGAATCGCTGCGCTGAGGGGAAAAAATAATTGGGCATTTTAAATTGGGGAAAACAAGTTATTGGACATTCTAAATTGGGGGAAAGAAGTTATTGGACATTCTAATTTGGGTAAATAATTGGGCTGTGTGGGAAATTGCTGCGCTGAGGGGAAAAAATAATTGGACATTCTAAATTGGGGTAAAAAAATTATTGGACATTCTAAATTGGGGGGAAAAGTTATTGGACATTCTAATTTGGGTAAATAATTGGGCTGTGTGGGAAATTGCTACGGTGAGGAGAAAAAGTTATTGGACATTCTAAATTGGGGAAAAAACTTATTGGACATTCTAAATTGGGATAAAATAATTGGGCATTCTAAAATTAAAAAATTAATAAATTTAAAAAAAGTAAGAAACAGGAGCAGCTCCGGACTGTGGAGGATTTCTTCCTCTCTGCTTCAGGAATCATCCTCGTTGAAAAGAGATCACTGAGCTTGAGAGAGAAAAGAGTCTATTAAAAATCCCTGTCACTGAAAACACAGTGCGTGTCGCTTGCTTTCATTTATTCAAATATATCTTAATAAGAATGCGAGTCACGATAGACAAGTTAACAGTGGGTAAGTATATTTATTCAAATTATAATAGGTAGCTGAACTACACCACATGGTGAAAGGTACGGGCACCAGGTCCCAGGATGGTGGTATACGCTGGTAATTAGGAATCTAGTACTTGGTAACACTTAGGCTACTCGGATCTCTCTTTGCAGGTTCTGTTTGATCCCAGGACAACACAACACAGAGTAGTTATAAAATAGATTACATAAGTTTCTTTAAAAGATGGAATTTCATAGATCACAGCATACAATATCGTTTTTTTTTTGTTTTGTTTATCTGGTTAACACAGAAATAGTCGAACTAGTATTTTTAAAACACGTTCAATAACCCTTTAATAGCAATTAAAAGAACGCATCAGAATTCAGTGGCACTGGAACCATTTTCAAACTGGCGGTGCTGAAAGCCAATGATAAAGCTTCAGCCGGTAACAGCGCTGGGCTCCGGCGCAACAAAGCAATTATTCAGCACAACTGGTTGCAAGAACAGATTTCAAAAATATAGAAACAGTCTCAGCTTACTCCATTCCAACCGGGTTTATCTCGGAAGGGGATACGGCAGCCACAGTCTTACAGAGTAGGCGAAAATACACACCGTCAGCGTCTTCTGCAGCTAAACACGAGCACAGATCCACGCAGCTTCCCTCCTTGCTGCCCTGGTCGCGTCTCTTCCAGTCTCCGTGCTCCTCTCTCGCACTCCGGGTGTTTAAAGGTGTGTGGATCCGCTTGCATCTTTCACCGGCTCTGCTCACACGCTCTTGTCCACCTGCGCACCTACTTGATCCACTAGTACGCGGGTCGATCTTGCTGGTCTGTATTTCTCTTGGCACCGTTCGTTTGTTTTTCTCTCTGTTCATGTGAGTCAGAGCCCTCTTTTTATTGTCTGTGGAGGGTATACTGTAAAAACCAAAGAACGCGTTAAGCGCTTAATATCTAAATGGCATCCGTGTATAGTAAAATAGAAGCGTTCTGTTCCTAAACAGCTGTGTTTATACGTCATCAGGTGTAACACTGGTGTTTGGTCATTTGGAACTCTAAATAATTGTTAAACGTTTTGTGTTTAATCTGTACCGTTTTTGCTAAGTTTAATGTTTAGATTTTAAACACCAGCCCGGTTATAAGGGATAAGGGCGTCTGCTAAGAAATAAATAATAATAATAATAATAATAATAATAATAATAATAATAATAATAAACGCGTACAAATGTTTTAAGTGTGTTACAAATCATAAACACGTCCAAGAGTTTACAAAATAAACACCACAAGGTGTTTAAATCCTAAACACATTTAGAATTCTAAACGTAATGACGTGTTTGAAAAGTGTTACAAGTAAGTGTTTTGAAGTTAAACACTCGGTCTTACAGTGAGATTAGGGCAGGTGAACACACCTGTGATAGTTAATGTGAGAGTCGGGCGTCAGCAAGCTCAATCTGTATTAGGTGTTGGTGCTCAAGCATCATAAATCAACAATTAGTGAATAAAACAACACACATTCAGAATAATAATAGTGAAAAATAACATATTCAGTCCACACAATAGTTAAAAACTAATTGAATTCGTTCCATACTCAAACAAACCGGTCATTCATGACATGCGCATCTGTTTAGTTTCGGTTGTACAGTTCAGCACATCTGATGCCTGGAAATGACTGAGAGGAAGCATCTCAGAGCATTAAAGATCACAGAGCTTACAGGGCCGACCCAACGACCTGAAGGAGCGAGACTTTAAAATCTCACTGCTTATTATACCGTTCCCTTGTGATAATAAAAAATGCGAAGTGGTGTTTCCGTACCGCTCCAATAGATGGTAGTGTTGCTCCGTAAAGCGTCCGGTGTTGAATTCATACAGCGAGGAACTCATACGCGAGGTCTGGAAGTAAATCTATGACTTTTAATAAACATTTGAGACTATTTGAATCATTCTGAAGACAGGGGTTGGGTGTCTCCGAGTTTCAGACTTTATTGAACGTTTCAGGCTTCCGAAGACAATCTGGCTTCATGAAACAAGCGCATTCTTTCAATCAGTTTGAATGACCAACAGCCGTCCCCGCTGAGGTTTTTCCTTCGAAGGAACTGGAATTCATATTTTAGAGACATCATTGTTGCGATCGTTCAACTGCTATCGTTTGAAGCCAATTTAAAATCGACTAACAAACAGTGGCTTCCATTGAGGTCATTTGTCACCAAGCTCTATTTTAACAGAATGTTAATCAATGATGTTTTAGAATCGATTAAAAGGGAATAGGGATTTGTTTTAAAAAGAAATTGGAAATGGATTTGGATTTGATAGAAAAACGGAAATAACAAACTACCCTGGCGCATTAGGATTGACGGGGCCCTGGTGTAAGACTGAAGTAGACCCCAAACAAAACAAAACAAGAATGAAAATGAATACAAGACAGTGTAGCTGACCAAGTAACGTTTAATACAAACACGGCCACCGTGTGTTTGTGTTGTCTTTACTGAACAATGGCACATCTTATTTCATTTTTAATAAACTGACATTCAAAAACTAAATACAATAATAATAATAATAAGAAGAAGAATAAATAGCTTTTGTAAATAATGTAAAATAATAAGACACATCAGGCAGCTGAGCAATCACGTGACCAATTGCCAATCTGGTCGCTCCGATTTGCACATTCGTGTTTTGATTGACAGTCCGGCCAACACGATCTTGCCGCCGTGTATTTTTTCTAATCCCAGTAGGACGGTTACGCTGCTGGGAATGTGACGTCACCAGCTTCTCTCCCAAACGCAGACAAATGGGACACTTTTATACACTGAATTTCCACACAGAAATGAACTTTCAGGGCTCGTCTGCATTGGTGGCTTTAGAGCTTGCCTCATCTCACCGACAGGGGGCAGCATAGTAACGGCAAAGCATCACACATCACTGGCATGTTAAAGAAATCCTGGAGGAGTTGCAGGTCAAGATTCTTCAGGCAGAGTTCCCCTGCTCCCTCCATCCAGTCACTGCAGTGTAAAGGTATACCCTCAGGGGTAGCTGTGCTGGTTTCTGAGCAGAGGGAGGATCGCTCAGCCTGTTACAGCTGCTCCAGCTCCATAAAGAAACATGCCGAGCGCCAGCAGCAACACAAGCAGCAGTGAGAATGTAACAGGCAGCCGGCTTCTCTGTTCAATACGAACGCCTGCAGAAAGAGGAGACGAGCGCTGACATACTGTACCAACATGGAGCAGAGTGGAGGTGTACAGTGGGAAACTACTGTCCTCGAGGGGGGATAGTGTCTGACAGGGGACTGCATTGGGAGAGGACACCAGATCAACATGAGGGGGGTTAGTGTCTGACAGGGGATTGCATTGGGAGAGGACTCTCAAATCCTGAAGTATACTGTCCAGTCAATATATGATTAATTAAAACTTCTGCATTCAGTGTCTATATAATATTAACTGACCTGTAATGGAGAACTCTGCTGCTACCTTAATGAAATGAAACAAAGCTCCCCTTTCATTTCTTTATCCGAGCGTGTTCAACATTTATCAGCATTCTCTTTGTGAATGTTTTATTTAACAAGGCCAGGCACTTTCACAGTTCATGGCCTGACTACTGCACACATGACTAATCTCAACAGGGTCTGGTAGCAACGGACAAGGAGTCTTCTGTAATCGCTGCCCGCTGAACTTCAGTAAAGAGCTGCAGCGGAGAGGGAACAGAATCGGACGTTCTGAATTGAGGTTGACTTGGGTTGACTGAATTATAAAAACGGTGCACCCTCACCCCAGCGCGCTCAGCCCTGATTTCTGGAGCAGAGAGCCTTCAATATAACACATGGTTAATATGCATGGAACACAATGTTAAGAGCACATCAACGTACTATCATGGATTCCCTTGTAAAAGTAATAGCACAGCAAAGTGTAATAAAGCACAGTGAAAGCACGGTAAAGCAGGAGGTAAGTGTTATGAAGCGCAGAAAGGTATGGCAAAGCACATTTAAAAACCATGGCAAACCAGAGTAAACTATGGCAAACGCACTGCATGATCATGGGAAAGCTGCTAAATGACCATGGAAATTTACAGTGATAAACATGAATAAGGGTATTTCCACACATTTACAGGTTAGTATTACAACCAGCACCATTGCAAGTCAGCAATGCAAAAACAAAGCAGAGATGATACAAATGATCCAGACCTGTCATCTTTACAATGCTAGTTAATGAAGTGTCAGCATCAGTGCCGGGGTGAGTGCTCCCCGTCTCCTATTACAGGTGGTACTGTCTGTAGGAACATGTTGTACAGAAAGCTGGCTGACAAGGACTGAATAGGGGTGGGGGGGCAAACATGCTTAGACAAGAGAAGCTGCAGCCGTGAAGCTTGTCTCAGTCTGTTTCTTTGTCAGGGACGGTTTCCTCTCATCTGCAGTGCCAGCTAGGGTTGGGATCAATTCCTTTTATCTTTTAAAGCAGTTCCCAATTGTTATTTTAGAGGCGTAATAATAATTGCCGCGATGGTTCAGCTGCTATCAATTGAAGCCAATGTTAATCGATTAACAAAACAGCGACTGATTGAAGTCATTTGTTGTCACTGTGTGAGGAGCTCGTATGAACAGGATGCTGCTAAATGCAATTTTGATCAATGATGTGTGGGAGCTAATGAGAAGGAAAGGAATTGAAAAAAGGAATTGACAAATTTCAGCCACCTTCTAAAGAAAAGAAAGCCTCTGCGTCATCAATACAATCAGAATATTTAGCACTGGTATTTACACATACTAGATCTGAGGATCGACCCAAGACCCCAGTGCGGTATTTGTCAGGAGGTTTTGTCAAATGAAGCTCTTAAACCTGCAAAATTGAGAGGCCATTTATCTACAAAGCATTCAGAATGTGGAAAAGAAAAAACTGGACTTTTTTAAACAAAAGAAACAGCTTTTCAATGTGCTTGAAATGACAACATTGCTTGATGAACTGGCAGCGTAGATTCCACCCCAGCGATCTCATTAAGTTAGGTCAGTTATATAAACACTTTACTCAGTAAAATGCCCAATTATTTAACCCCTGATTTGCTCCCCTATGTAGAATGTCCTGTCTCCCCTCACCGCAGCGATTCCCCACACAGCTCAGGAGAATTGAAGGCTCAGCGGACGTCCTCCGATCCCACGAGCGAGCCAGCTTCCTCTTCCACACCCAGGAACTCCAGAGCGGAGGTCAGCGGCGACCGGCCTCCGGGGACAAAGGCCAGCCCTGCAGATGTCCGCCCGAGCTCACTGGACGCCTGGCGGTGGGGTCCGCTGCAGCCGATGACGAGAAACCTGAGCTCGCCTGACATGTGCTGTGTGTGTGTTTAACATGTCCCTCCCCTTGAATTACCTGCCATGGTATAATAGTCAATGATAGGCTGGTTTATAAACACTGACCTGCCACTATGAGCCGCACGTCTCCCTGGGTGCTCTCCACTTGGTTGGTGACAGCGCAGGTGTACCAGCCCTCATCCTCCCCCGCACCTGTTTCAGTCTGAGGGAGGCATTCCCCACACTGAGCTGCTCTGGGAACAGCTGGGTCCGATTCCTGTAGGTTTCATTCTGCAGAGATAGCTGGTCCTGACCGTAATAGAAACTGTGAACGACATGATTGGCAGGAGGGCGTTCCCAGGTAACCACCAATCTTCTGAGATCAGCCCCGCTTTATAGGAGAAAGAGCAGCTGAGAGTGACATCACTGCCGGGAGGTGACGTCACTGGAGACCGGGGCACCACCGCTGCCAATGAAACTGTGGGAAGGAAGGCAGACAATTAAGTAACTAGATTCTGAATTCAAACTATCTCTCTCTGTGAGATGTCTGCTCATACATACAATGCCAAGTGTGTGTGTGTGCGTGCGTGTGTGTCAGTGTGTGTGTGTGTGTGTGTCAGTGTGAGTCAGTGTGTGTGTGTGTGTGTCAGTGTGTGTGTGTGTCAGTGTGTGTGTTTGTGTCAGTGTGAGTGTGTGTGTGTCAGTGTGCGTTCATTTCATTCAGGTTGGACAGGAGGGGGTATTTTAAGCCACTCTACTGGGGGAGGAAATCAGGGGTAAAATAATTGGCCACGCTAAATAAACAAAACAAAAACCTAAAGGAAAATGAAAGTAATTGATCTTGTCACCATGAAACAAACTTTTAAAAAGTTCCAAATAGAAGGTACTTCTCTGATGAAATGAACTGGAACGCACCACACACACCTGCAGGTTAACCACTAGCTACTGATATATTGCAATCATCAGATTCATATTAAAAATCAAGTTAGCTTTACCATTTTATAAGTAACTTGAACTCTGCAACTGTTTAAGAGCTGAAAACAATTAAAAGGTCTAATTAAGCAAATGATAATTTCAATTAAGGGTCTAGTTGAGTAATTGAGAGCTAGGTTGGAATGGAAACCAGCAGACACAGGGGGTCCCCAGGACCACAGTTTTGAACCCCTGCTCTAAGGCCATGCTGTTTACTGCAGTTCAGAATAAAGCTGTATAAAAGAATAAATCTCTTACTGGTTAGAAGCAGAGGCAGAGCAAACAGACAGGAGCTGGGCATCCTCTTATAACAGCACAGAAGAGCTGAGCATCCTCTTCATAACAGCACAGAAGAGCTGGGCATCCTCTTCATAATAGCACAGAAGAGCTGGGCATCCTCTTCATAACAGCACAGAAGAGCTGGGCATCCTCTTCATTACAGCACAGAAGAGCTGGGCATCCTCTTCATAACAGCACAGAAGAGCTGGGCATCCTCTTCATAACAGCACAGAAGAGCTGGGCATCCTCTTCATAACAGCACAGAAGAGCTGGGCATGCTCTTCAGTAACAGCACAGAAGAGCTGGGCATCCTCTTCATAACAGCACAGAAGAGCTGGGCATCCTCTTCATAACAGCACAGAAGAGCTGGGCATCCTCTTCATAACAGCACAGAAGAGCTGAGCATCCTCTTCATAACAGCACAGAAGAGCTGGGAAATTCAATAATAATAATAATTTGTGGTTTGTCTGTGTCTGTGTCTGTGGGGAAGGTTCATGAGTTCTGGCAGTCCAGTCGGATCACCCCCAGTGAAGAATGGTGCAGCTCCCGGTTGCCAGGGAGCCAGGGAGAGTGATGTGCTGCAGTGATTGAGGAGAGTCTTTATATTATTATTATTATTTGTTTATTTAGCAGACGCCTTTATCCAAGGCGACTTACAGAGACTAGGGTGTGTGAACTATGCATCAGCTGCAGAGTCACTTACAACTACGTCTCACCCGAAAGACGGAGCACAAGGAGGTGAAGTGACTTGCTCAGGGTCACACAATGAGTCAGTGGCTGAGGTGGGATTTGAACCGAGAACCTCCTGGTTACAAGCCCTTTTCTTTAACCACTAGACCACACAGCCTCCTATAATGTATTTATATACATTCAAATTCTATTCGCGAACATACGCGTCACTTTACTGACAAGGGCGGTGGTCTCACTGAAAATACAGCTGCAAGTCAAAACACATGTGACAAAATACAGGACATAAGAACATAAGAAAGTTTACAAACGAGAGGAGGCCATTCAGCCCATCCTGCTCGTTTGGTTGTTAGTAGCTTATTGATCCCAGAATCTCATCAATGCCGGCCCAGCCCCGAGTGCGTGTATTTTACACAGAAAAAAACAATATTGCAGCTGTTCAGCAAAACCGAACATCTGTCTTCCCCGTAGCTGAAAAGCCTGGCCTAACTTTCAACACCAATACTGAAAATAAAATTTATTTTATTTTATAGATACGAGGTAGAGTTTGTGTAACTTTTATTTTGGACAGAAACCAAAAATAAAATAAAACGATTATTATTATTATTATTATTATTATTATTATTATTATTATTATTATTATTATTTAAATCAACATAGACGATGTTTATATTGGCTTATGTGATAAAACGAAAATAAATAAATAATAATAATTGGACCTACAGCTCGGAGTTCACATTTTAAATGGATAGTGTCGTGCCGGAAGGTAGTCAGTTTTGTTTAAAAACGATCTTAAATAGTAATAAAATAATCGATTTGTAGTATTTGTAGGCACATGGCAGTTTTTCGACTTTTTTTCCAGCATCCGTTACGTACAGACCTGGAAACGTAGCCTGGATGCGGGAGACACATTATAGCCACAACGTCACGGCATAAAAGAAACAAGACTTTTAAAATTTAACGTCACAAAGAATGATGCATGTGACCCACGCGTGTCTTCTTTGTGACGCTGGGTGTCAGTCTTTGTGACGTTGAATTTTGAAAGTCACTTATCTTTTTGAAAAGTTACCTGATTTGATTTATTGCGTTTCAGAGTACTGACAGAGATGGTCAAATTTTTTTCCGTTTGATATTCTTTAGAAAACATAGTATTTCATATTTATTTAAGTTCCTAAATAATGATAATAATAATAATACAAAAAAACATAAGTGAGACGAAAAGATAAAAAAAAAATAGGTGAGTTTGTCTTTGATCTTTTATAAGCTAATTTAAATGGAAATGTGAGAGCCGGTTAATTTTCTAGAGGTTAATATTTGTTTTCTGGGTAGTAAAGTCAGGGAAACCTTAGTCAGATATTCTTGACTTCAGAAAATAAGCTTATTTTATATCAGAGATACGTGGTAGAGTTTGTGTAACTTTTTTTGTTGTTGTCAGAAACGATTATTTGTGTTTTATTTCAAACAACACAGATGGCGTTTTTATTGGTTTGTTTGAGAAAATGAAAGACAACAAAAACAATAATAATTCGACCCACAGTCGGCAATAACACGGAGGGCTGCAGGCCGGAGACTCTTTGAACCCCTATATATGTTTTAGGGGCCCCTATATATATAGCATTTAGAATATAATATACAATACATAAGCAGCGTGTGGATGTTTTGCAAAGCAGATGACTCGACGTCACTGCGATCGAGTCACGTGCCAGTTTCATCAGTTGTCCGCGACACGCGCTTGAAAGCACGAGAGCGGCGCTCAAAAAAAAGGCGGGAAGCACGATAACTAACAAAGTCTTCGCGATGAGGAAGGTCTTTAAACTAAACAGATTTATAGAATATTTAGACTGACCGGTTGTGGAGTTTCATCAGTACATTTTATTCCTTTAACTGGATTATGTGGGGGGTCTTGTGGTGCTGATATCAGGCTTTATAAGGAGACCGTTTTCATTGGATTGAGATAAAACATGCTGATGTCGTCTAACTTGTTTTTCAAGATGGCCCACGGGAAAAGGCCTTGTGTCACAATGGATGCGCAGAGTAAGAAGACAACCTGTCTGTGCACAGTAAGTCACTGTACAATTATGTACAATTATTATCTCTTAACAAAAAAAAAAAAGGTAAAATTGCTTATAAAGATATTTTATATCTATACCAACGTGTCTTAGATGCTGCCTGAGTGTGTGTGTGTGTGTGTGTGTGTGTATATATAATTTTTTGTCAGTGTAAGACAGCTAAGGCCTGGGTATCACACTGTTATGAAAAAAAAAATGTAATGAAATGACTTCAGAATTCTGTGACATCATCGCTTGCTGTTATTGCATCACTGTGGTATTAGTGGAATGATGTGACATCATCATTTTGAAAAGTGTTTTTGGCAATGCTGTGGGGTGTGAATCCCACACTTGTTAGCTAGAGAATTATTTTATTATTTATTTTTATTTTATTGTATTTATTTAACCAGGAATGTCCCGTTGAGATTTAAATCTCTTTTTTTTTTTCTCCAAGAGACGTCTGGTCAAGAAGGTGACATATAAATAAGGGCTTCTGATTTTCAGTGTTTTCCGCCAACTTTTCCACTCTCCTTTACAAATTCAATTGATCCCTGTTCAGCCATTTGTGTGTGTTAATCACAGAGAAACATGTTAATAGTGGAATTCATTTAATTGACAGGGTTTTTTTTTCTGTGAAACAACAAAATGGTTTTTTAAATCATAAGTTTTACTTTCTCATCTCAAAGCAGACTCATGTAATGTAAACACAGTCACGCTGCAGAACGACTGTAATAAAGTGTGTCACCAGCATAAAAAAAAAACCATAGCCTGGACATCGCCGGTTCGAGTCCAGGCTATTCCACTGCCGACCTTGTAAGCTGCACGGAGCTGCGTTGTCCTCCGACGCTGTAGCTCAGAAGTGGCTGCATGGCGGGCCTGCAGTGTGAAAAGAAGCGGTCGGCTGACGGCACACGCTTCGGAGGACAGCGTGTGTTCGTCTTCGCCGCTCCCGAGTCAGCGTAGGGGTGGTAGCGGTGAGCTGAGCATAAAAAATAATTGGATATGTCAAATTGGGAGAAAATGGGGTAAAATCAATTGGCGACTACTAAATTAAATAAATAAATAACATTATAATGATGTCACACCCTTCGAACTCTGAGCAAACAGCAATACCGCTCAACAGCACTGGAGATTCTGTGAAGAGCGACATCACTGCTTGATCGCAGTCTTTCCTATTCAGAGATTTCATTTCTTTAGAGGCACAGCACCCAATTGTTTTTTTGTTTTTTTTTACAGGTGACACCAGCAGAGAAGGAGGAGGATGCGCTGAGTCTGGATTTCGACCTTATTATCGACGATCTTCTAAACAGCCCTCCGTCACGCCGGAGAAATGAAAGCTTTAAAACACCCGAACTGAAAGAGAAAGAGGAGAAGAAGGTGAGGTTCTGAGATTACCAGGCCAGGGGAAGAACCGAGGCTGAAGGTAGAGGCCAGGGCTGAGGCTGGTAGAGCCCAGAGCTGAGGCTGAGGTAGAGACCAGGGCTGAGGCTGAAGGTAGAGGCCAGGGTTGATGCTGTGGCTGAGCCAGAGCCCAGGACTGAGGCTGAGGTAGAGCCCAGGACAGGCTGAGGCTGAAGCTGAGTTATGAATCTCATACTTTTTAGCTAGCGAATACTCAAAATGTATTTATACTGATGTCACACCCTTCAAACTCAGCAGATATAGCAATACTGGTCAACGTCACTGGAGATTTTGTCAAACCACTGCACTCTTTCCTATTCAGAGATTTCATTTCTTTAGGAGGCACAGCTCCCAATTGTTTGTTGTTTTTTATACAGGTGACCCCAGCAGAGGAGGAGGATTTGGAGAGTCTGGATTTAAAGGGTCTGAGCTGCGTTATGGACGAACTTCTGGACAGCTCTCCGTCACGCCGGAGAAATGAAAGCTTAAAACCACCCGAACTGAAAGAGAAAGAGGAGAAGAAGGTGAGGTTCTGAAATTACCAGGCCAAGGCAAGAACCGAGCCTGAAGGTAGAGGCCAGGGCTGAGGCTGAGGCATGAATCTCACGCTTGTTAGCTAGAGAATTACTTATTTATTTATTTGTGTTATTTTGTTTATTTAACTAGAAAAGTCCTGTTGAGATTTTAATCTCTTTTTCCCCCAAGTGAGACCTGGCTAGGAAGGTGGCATATAATACAAAATAAATACCATACAAATCAAATTCAAATGAGCACAACCAATACAAACAAGTTAATCAAATTTACAATAAAACCATTTGAGAAAAACAAAAGCAGGACTCGGCTACACAGATACAGTCAATGTTTTTTTTTTTTTTTTTTAACTCTTTTTAAAAAGTTATCAACACAGTAATTTTCAGTTCTTCCTGAAGTTTACTCAAAGATCACGGAGCTAAAAACATTAATACCCCCAAATTCCGTTCCGAACCCTAGGAACTGAAAAACTAAGACCAGTCTGAGCTCTCAGATTCTAAGCACAACTAGAGGTAATTAGCAATGTATTAAGAATGCTCAAAATGCATTTATGATGATGTCACACCCTTCGAACTCTGAGCAAACAGCAATACCGCTCAACAGCACTGGAGATTCTGTGAAGAGCGGCCTCACTGCTTGATCGCAGTCTTTCCCATTCGGAGATTTCATTTCTTTAGAGGCACAGCACCCAATTAATTTTTTTTTTTTTTTATTTATTTTTTTACAGGTGACCCCAGCAGAGAAGGAGGAGGATGTGCTGAGTCTGGATTTCGACCTCATTATCGACGATCTTCTGAACAGCCCTCCACCACACCCTAGAAATGGAAGCTTTAAAACACCCGAACTGAAAGAGAAAGAGGAGAAGAAGGTGAGGTTCTGAGATTACCAGGCCAGGGGAAGAACCGAGGCTGAAGGTAGAGGCCAGGGCTGAGGCTGGTAGAGCCCAGAATTGAGGCTGAAGGTAGAGGCCAGGGTTGATGCTGTGGCTGAGCCAGAGCCCAGGACTGAGGCTGAGGTAGAGCCCAGGACAGGCTGAGGCTGAAGCTGAGTTATGAATCTCATACTTTTTAGCTAGCGAATACTCAAAATGTATTTATACTGATGTCACACCCTTCAAACTCAGCAGATATAGCAATACTGGTCAACGTCACTGGAGATTTTGTCAAACCACTGCAGTCTTTCCTATTAAAAGATTTCATTTCTTTAGGAGGCACAGCTCCCAATTGTTTGTTGTTTTTTATACAGGTGACCCCAGCAGAGGCGGAGGATTTGGAGAGTCTGGATTTAAAGGGTCTGAGCAGCGTTATGGACGACCTTCTGAACAGCCCTCCTCCACGCCGGAGAAATGGAAGCTTAAAACACCCGAACTGAAAGAGAAAGAGGAGAAGAAGGTGAGGTTCTGAGATTACCAGGCCAGGGCAAGAACTGATGCTGAAGGTAGAGGCCAGGGCTGAGGCTGAGGCCAGGGCTGAGGCTGAGGCTGAGGTAGAGGCCAGGGCTGAGGCTGAAGTATGAATCTCACACTTTTTAGCTAAAGAAAGCTCAAAATGTATTTATACTGATGCCACACCCTTCAAACTCAGCAGATATAGCAATACTGATCAACGTCACTGGAGATTTTGTCAAACCACTGCAGTCTTTCCTATTAAAAGATTTCATTTCTTTAGAGGCACAGCTCCCAATTGTGTGTGTTTTTATTTTATTTTTCATTTGTTTTTTATACAGGTGAACCCAGCAGAGGAGGATGTGGTGAGTCTGGATTTCGACCTCAATATCGACGATCTTCTGAACAGCCCTCCGCCACACTGGAGAAATGGAAGCTTTAAAACACCTGAACTGAAAGAGAAAGAGCAGAAGAGGAAGATAGTGACGTTCCGAGACTATGAGGATGTGTTCACATTCAGCGCGGAGGAGGAGGAGGAGGAGGAGGAAGAGGGGGCTGAGCTTGACCAGGAAGAACCTGACCAGCTGACGCTGCTCCTGATCAAGCTTGTGAAAGCAAGGGAGGCTCGGACCCTGGCCAAGGTCCGGGCGAGCTGAGGTCGAGGCTGAAGGCAAGACCAGAGCTGCTAAGGCCAGTACTGAGGCCGAGACGAAAGCTAAGGCTATGGTTGAAGCTGAGAATGAGGCCAAGGCCAGGGCTAAGGCCAGTACTGAGGCTGAGGCTGAAGCTAAGGCCATGGTTGAAGCCGAGAATGAGGCCAAGGCCAGGGTTGAAGCTAAAGCTAAAGCTGAAGATGATGCTAAAGCTAGGATCAGAGCTAGGCTTCTGCCTGGGTCCAATGCTGTGCCAGAGGCCTGGGCTGAGGCTGAACCAGAGACCGGGACTGAGGCTAAGACTGGGGCCAGGGCTCGGAGAAAAGCGAAGCTTCTGCCTGGGTCCAATGCTGTGCTAGAGGCCTGGGCTGAGGCTGAACCAGAGACCGGGACTGAGGCTAAGAAGTTGGCTAGGGCTCGGGCTAGGAGAAGAGCTAAGCTCAATGCTGTGCCAGAGGCCTGGCTTGAGCCCTATGCTGTGCCAGAGGCCTGGACTGCGCCCAATGCTGTGCCAGAGGCCTGGACTGAGATTGAGCCAAAGGCCAAAACGGAGGCTGAAGCTAAAGCTGAAGCGAATGCCAGGATCAAAGCCAGGCATCTGGCTAGGTGCCAGGCTGCAGCTGCAGCAGAGGCCAAGGCTGAGACTGCCAGGCCTGAGACTGAGGCTGAAGCGGCGGCCAGGGCTCTGGCTGAATTGTGTGCTAAAGCTGGAGCCGAGACCAAGGCTAAAGCGGTGTCCAGGATCAAGGCTCGGCTCAGAGAATTTTACACCGAAAGTCACCGGGCGGCAGCTCCAGTGCCGAACATCCCGATGAGCCTCACACCAACGCAGGGAAGGCGGACGCCTCCGCAACAAGGGCCCCACGACCTGTGCCAGGCTCTTCGGGAAAATGTGCTGGAAATGGAGAGCCGAGAAGGTCCAGTGGGAGCGCCGCTTCCAACACTAACCGAGATCAACTTCTCCCTCGACTGCCATCAGCACCAGCAGCAGCAGCAGCAGAGGGCTAGCAAGGCAAGACTGTTCATGAATAATTGCATTGTAAATTGGGTAACACACTGGCCAGTTAAAAAGTGGAGATGCTCTCTTACCTGGGGCGGCAAGTCGTTTTATTTTTTTTTCTATGTAGTTGCATTCTCTGTTTTGCCCCTTCTTCTGTCTCGAGAAAAAAAACTTTTGCAAGGATCTCTATGTTGATACAATATGAAGCGATGAGATTAAATTAAAGAACCGTTTCACACTGGGTATGTCTCACCCCCGTGTGTACCCAGCGTGAAAGGACCTGCATTTTAAATGATGATATTAAGTTTCACTCTGTAACGCTTACTTTTGCAGTTTTATGCGCGAAATACATTTTGCGTAACAAAAAAACTTTTATCTTCGCAGGCGTCCACTGCAGAGACCCTTTGCATGAGCATGAAGAAATGTTTTACAAAACGGATTCAGAAAATATTTAAGAAGTCAGGAGGGAATCCAGAAAATAAAAGCCAGAAGTACATCAAAAAAACAAAGGAGAAGAAACCCATGCCCGCAAACCCGTCGAACACCAAAATCATGCCGGGCGGCTTCGGAGCCAGAAAAATGGGCTTGGCTTTTAAAAACCACGCCCACCCCAAGATGCGTTTATAGGGTTTCTGCGTCCTCCTCTTCCTCACCCTCTTCTATTCCAATAGACTCCAATCTGTATGATCTGCTCTGTCTTTTCAACTAAGTTTCTGATTTCACAGTCGCAGAAGAGGACTTCCGTTCGATTTCGCTCCTGTTTCAGGGGATGTAGGCTGACCTACTTTTGGCTGATTGGATTGGTACCACCCAGCTGCTCAACCGCAAAAAAGATGAAGTCGGGGTCCCCGAGTGGCTCACCTGGTAAAGGCACGACCGCCTGCGTGTGCAGGGTGAGTCATACAGTCAGGGGAGCGCTGGTTCACTCCTGGCTGTGCGAAGTCACTGGTCTTCGCTGGGGATTCCACAGGAGCGTCGCATTGGCTCTGGCGCCCGTGGGTTAGGGAGGAAAAACCGCAGGGACTGTTTCTCCTCATCGCAGTGCAGCGGACCCTACCGGCCAGGCACCCAGTGTGCTCGGGCGGACGCCTGGAGGGCTGGCCTTTGTCCAGCTCGCTGACATCCGCTCTTGAGATCCTGGGTGTAAAAAAGAAGCTGGCTTGGTCGTGGGATCAGAAGACGCTCCCACTGGACCGCCACTTCCGCTGAGCTGTGGGAATCGCTGCGCTGAGGGGAGCAAATAATTGGGTATTCTAAATTGGGGAGAAAAATCGGGTAAAATAAAACCGCAATAAAAGATGAAGTTGGGGGTCCCTGAGTGGCTCACCTTGTAAAGGCACGACTGCCTGGTGTGCAGGGCGAGTCATACAGTCGAGGATCGCTGGTTCGCCCCTGGCTGTGCGAAGTCGCTGGTCTTCGCTGGGGATTCCACAGGGAGCGTCGCATTGGCTCTGGCGCTCCCGTGGGTTAGGGAGGCAAAACCAGCAGGGACTGTTTCTCCTCATCGCACTGCAGTGGACTCTACCGGCCAGGCGCCCGGTGTGCTCGGGCGGATGCCTGGAGGGCTGGCCTTTGTCCAGCTCACTGACATCCGCTCTTGAGATCCTGGACTCTGGCGCTCCCGTGGGTTAGGGAGGCAAAACCGGCAGGGACTGTTTCTCCTCATCGCAGTGCAGCGGACCCTACCGGCCAGGCACCCAGTGTGCTCGGGCGGACGTCTGGAGAGCTGGCCTTTTGTCCAGCTCGCTGACATCCGCTCTTGAGATCCTGGGTGTAAAAGAGGAAGCTGGCTTGGTTGTGGGATCGGAAGACGCTCCCACTGGACCGTCACTTCCGCTGAGCTGTGTGGGGAATCGCTGCGCTGAGGGGAAAAAATAATTGGGCATTCTAAATTGGGGAAAAAAGTTATTGGACATTCTAAATTGGGTAAATAATTGGGCTGTGTGGAAAATTGCTGCGGTGAGGAGAAAAAATTATTGGACATTCTAAATTGGGGAAAAAGTTATTGGACATTCTAAATTTGGGGAAAAGTTATTGGATATTCTAAATTGGGGAAAAAGTTATTGGACATTCTAAATTGGGGTAAAATAATTGGGCTGTGTGGGAAATTGCTGCGGTGAGGAGAAAAAATTATTGGACATTCTAAATTGGGGAAAAAGTTATTGGACATTCTAAATTGGGGTAAAAAATTATTGGACATTCTAAATTGGGGAAAAGTTATTGGACATTCTAAATCGGGTAAAATAATTGGGCATTCTAAAATCAAAAAATAAATAAATAACAAAAGTAAGAAACAGGAGCAGCTCGGACTGTGGAGAATTTCTTCCTCTCTGCTTCAGGAATCATCCTCGTTGAAAAGAGATCACTGAGCTTGAGAGAGAAAAGAGTCTATTAAAATCCCTGTCACTGAAAACACAGTGCGTGTCGCTTGCTTTCATTTATTCAAATATATCTTAATAAGAATGCGAGTCACGATAGACAAGTTAACAGTGGGTAAGTATATTTATTCAAATTATAATAGGTAGCTGAACTACACCACATGGTGAAAGGTATGGGCACCAGGTCCCAGGATGGTGGTATATGCTGGTAATTAGGAATCTAGTACTTGGTAACACTTAGGCTAATCGGATCTCTCTTTGCAGGTTCTGTTTGATCCCAGGACCACACAACACAGGGTAGTTATAAAATAGATTACATAAGTTTCTTTAAAAGATGGAATTTCATAGATCACAGCATACAATATCGTTTTTTTTTTGTTTTGTTTATCTGGTTAACACAGAAATAGTCGAACTAGTATTTTTAAAACACGTTCAATAACCCTTTAATAGCAATTAAAAGAACGCATCAGAATTCAGTGGCACTGGAACCATTTTCAAACTGGCGGTGCTGAAAGCCAATGATAAAGCTTCAGCCGGTAACAGCGCTGGGCTCCGCGCAACAAAGCAATTATTCAGCACAACTGGTTGCAAGAACAGATTTCAAAAATATAGAAACAGTCTCAGCTTACTCCATTCCAACCGGGTTTATCTCGAAGGGGATACGGCAGCCACAGTCTTACAGAGTAGGCGAAAATACACACCGTCAGCGTCTTCTGCAGCCAGACACGAGCACAGATCCACGCAGCTTCCCTCCTTGCTGCCCTGGTCGCATCTCTTCCAGTCTCCGTGCTCTCTCTCACACTCGGGTGTTTAAAGGTGTGTGGATCCGCTTGCATCTTTCACCGGCTCTGCTCACACGCTCTTGTCCACCTGCAAGCATCATAAATCAACAATTAGTGAATAAAACAACACACATTCAGAATCATAATAGTGAAAAATAACATATTCAGTCCACACAATAGTTAAAAAACGAATTGAATTCGTTCCATACTCAAACAAACCGGTCATTCATGACATGCGCATCTGTTTAGTTTCGGTTGTACAGTTCAGCACATCTGATGCCTGGAAATGACTGAGAGGAAGCATCTCAGAGCATTAAAGATCACAGAGCTTACAGGGCCGACCCAACGACCTGAAGGAGCGAGACTTTAAAATCTCACTGCTTCTTATACCGTTCCCTTGTGATAATAAAAATGCGAAGTGGTGTTTCCGCACTGCTCCAATAGATGGTAGTGTTGCTTCGTAAAGCGTCCGGTGTTGAATTCATACAGCGAGGAACTCATACGCGAGGTCTGGAAGTAAATCTATGACTTTTAATAAACATTTGAGACTATTTGAATCATTCTGAAGACAGGGGTTGGGTGTCTCCGAAGTTTCAGACTTTATTGAACGTTTCAGGCTTCAAGACAATCTGGCTTCACGAAACAAGCGCATTCTTTTAATCAGTTTGAATGACCAACAGCCGTCCCCGCTGAGGTTTTTCCTTCGAAGGAACTGGAATTCATATTTTAGAGACATCATTGTTGCGATCGTTCAACTGCTATCGTTTGAAGCCAATTTAAAATCGACTAACAAACAGTGGCTTCCATTGAGGTCATTTGTCACCAAGCTCTATTTTAACAGAATGTTAATCAATGATGTTTTAGAATCGATTAAAAGGGAATAGGGATTTGTTTTAAAAAGAAATTGGAAATGGATTTGGATTTGATAGAAAAACGGAAATAACAAACAATCCTGGCGCATTAGGATTGACGGGGCCCTGGTGTAAGACTGAAGTAGACCCCAAACAAAACAAAAAGAAAATGAAAATGAATACAAGACAGTGTAGCTGACCAAGTAACGTTTAATACAAACACGCCCACCGTGTGTTTGTGTTGTCTTTACTGAACAATGGCACATCTTATTTCATTTTTAATAGACTGACATTCAAAAAATAAATACATTAATAACAACAACAATAATAATAATAATAATAATAATAATAATAATAATAATAATAATAATAATAATAATAATAATAATAATAGCTTTTGTAAATAATGTAAAATAATAAGACACATCAGGCAGCTGAGCAATCACGTGACCAATTGCCAATCTGGTCGCCCGATTTGCACATTCGTGTTTTGATTGACAGTCCGCCAACACGATCTTGCCGCTGTATTTTTTCTAATCCCAGTAGGACGGTTACGCTGCTGGGAATGTGACGTCACCAGCTTCACTCCCAAACGCAGACAAATGGGACACTTTTATACACTGAATTTCCACACAGAAATGAACTTTCAGGGCTCGTCTGCATTGGTGGCTTTAGAGCTTGCCTCATCTCACCGACAGGGGGCAGCATAGTAACGGCAAAGCATCACACATCACTGGCATGTTAAAGAAATCCTGGAGGAGTTCCAGGTCAAGATTCTTCAGGCAGAGTTCCCCTGCTCCCTCCATTCAGTCACTGCAGTGTAAAGGTATACCCTCAGGGGTAGCAGGGCTGGTTTCTGAGCAGAGGGAGGGATCGCTCAGCCTGTTCAAGCTGCTCCAGCTCCATAAAGAAACATGCCGAGCGCCAGCAGCAACACAAGCAGCAGTGAGAATGTAACAGGCAGCCGGCTTCTCTGTTCAATACGAACGCCTGCAGAAAGAGGAGATGAGCGCTGACATACTATACCAACATGGAGAAGAGTGGAGTTGTACAGTGGGAAACAACTGTCCTCGAGGGGGGAATGTCTGACAGGGGACTGCATTGGGAGAGGACTCTAGATCAAAACAAGGAGGTATTTGTTTCTCAAAGCCTAAAGTATACTGTCCAGTCGATATATGATTAATTAAAACTTCTGCATTCAGTGTCTATATAATATTAACTGACCTGTAATGGAGAACTCTGCTGCTACCTTAATGAAATGAAACAAAGCTCCCCTTTCATTTCTTTATCCGAGCGTGTTCAACATTTATCAGCATTCTCTTTGTGAATGTTTTATTTAACAAGGCCAGGCACTTTCACAGTTCATGGCCTGACTACTGCACACATGACTAATCTCAACAGGGTCTGGTAGCAACGGACAAGGAGTCTTCTGTAATCGGCTGCCCGCTGAACTTCAGTAAAGAGCTGCAGCTGCACCTCACCCCAGCCAGCCCCGATTTCTCCACATGCCCTTACCTGTGCTTGGGTGCAGGGTGACAGCTCGGCTCACTCTCTGCTCCATCACGGGTGATCCAGCTCGAAGGTGAAGGTCTCTGCTTCATTCACCACCGCCCCAGCTCGCTTCTGATCTGGCAGAGCCCCCTGCTGTCCACAGACTGCTTGGTGTGGCTGTGGTTTGTGATGTCACTTCCTGCCGCATTCAGCCACAGTAGTGTGGGCCGGGATAACCGCCCGCCACCTTGACAGTCAGGGTCACATGATCACCGGGCGAGGCAGGCCAATCGCTAACTGCGGCTCGCTGTAAGGGGCTAGACAGACACAGAAACACAGCCAATGAACACTGAGGATTCTGGAGCAGAGAGCCTTCAATATAGCACATGGTTAATATGCATGGAACACAATGTTAAGAGCACATCAACGTACTATCATGGATTCCCTTGTAAAAGTAATAGCACAGCAAAGTGTAATAAAGCACAGTGAAAGCAGGAGGTAAGTGTTATGAAGCGCAGAAAGGTATGGCAAAGCACATTTAAAAACCATGGCAAACCAGAGTAAACTATGGCAAACGCACTGCATGATCATGGGAAAGCTGCTAAATAACCATGGGAATTTACAGTGATAAACTTGAATAAGGGTATTTCCACACACGCACAGGTTAGTATTACAACCAGCACCACTGCAAGTCAACAATGCAGAAACAAAACAGAGATGATACAAATGATCCAGACCTGTCAGCTTTACAATGCTAGTTAATGAAGTGTCAGCATCAGTGCCGGGTGAGTGCTCCCCGCCTCCTATTACAGGTGGTACTGTCTGTAGGAACATGTTGTACAGAAAGCTGGCTGACGGAAGGACTGAATAGGGGGGGACAAACATGCTTAGGCAAGAGAAGCTGCAGCCGCCAAGCTTGACTGATTCTGCTTCTTTGTCAGGGATGGTTTCCTCTCGTCTGCAAAGAGACGCTTTTGTTTTTGCATGGCCAGCCAGGGTTGGGATCAATTCTGTTTTCTAATCAATTCCAATTCCTTTATTTAAAAAAAACAAAAAAAAACAAAAAAAAACCTCCCAGTTGTTATTTTAGAGACGTAATAATAATTGCCGCGATGGTTCAGCTGCTTTCAATTGAAGCCAATGTTAAATCGACTAAGAAAACAGCGACTGATTGAAGTCATTTGTTGCCACTGTGTGAGGAGCTCGCATGAACAAAATGCTGCTAAATGCAATTTTGATCAATGAGGTGTGGGAGGTAATGAAAAGGGAAAGGGAATTGAAAAAACGGAACTGACCCCAACCCTGGTGGCAGTTATGAATAAAAGTGTTTTGTTTGGTTCCTGTTACCTGCAGACTGACTACCCCTCTCTTTCGCTAGCGCTGTAAACCTGAACACATCTCTATAGGAATACAGATCATCGCTCCTCTTCTCTGTCGATAACAATTACCGCTTCCCTTGTTTTGAAATGTGTACATCTTCAAATGACATGCTAGTGTATTTTTTATTTCATAAATTTAGAGTACTCAATTATTTAACCCCTGATTTGTTCCCCTATGTAGAATGTCCTGTCCTTTCTCCCTCACCGCAGCGATTCCCCACACACCTCAGGAGAACTGAAGGCTCAGCGGACGTCCTCCGATCCCACGATCGAGCCAGCTTCCTCTTCCACACCCAGGAACTCCAGAGCGGGGTCAGCGAGCGACCGCCTACGGGGACAAAGGCCAGCCCTGCAGGTGTCCGCCCGAGCTCACTGGATGCCTGGCCGGTAGGGTCCGCTGCAGCCGATGACGAGAAACCTGACCTCGCCTGGCATGTACTGTGTGTGTGTTTAACATGTCCCTCCCCTTGAATTACCTGCCATGGTATAATAGTCAATGTCAGGATGGTTTATAAACACTGACCTGCCACTATGAGCTGCACGTCTCCCCTGGTCCTCTCCACTTGGTTGGTGACAGCGCAGGTGTACCAGCCCTCATCCTCCCCCGCACCTGTTTCAGTCTGAGGGAGGCGCTCTCACACTGAGCTGCTCTGGGAACAGCTGTGTCCAATTCCTGTAGGTTTCATTCTGCAGAGCCAGCTGGTCCTGACCGTAATAGAAACTGTGGACCACCTGATAGTCAGGACGTTGCCAGGTAACCACCACTCTCCTGAGATCAGCCCCGCTTTATAGGAAAAGAGCAGTCGAACGTGACATCACTGTCGGGAGGTGACGCCACTGGAGACCGGGCACCACCACTGCCAATGAAACTGTGGGAAGGAAGGCAGACAATGAAGTCACTACATTCTGAATTCAAACTATCTCTCTCTGTGAGATGTCTGCTCATACATCCAAGTGTGTGTGTATGTGTCAGTGTGTGCGTGTGTCAGTGTGTGTGTGTATGTGTGAGTGTGTGTGTCAGTGTGCGTGTCAGTGTGTGTGTGTGTGTGTGCGTGTGTCAGTGTGTGTGTGTGTCAGTGTGTGTTTGTGTCAGTGTGTGTGTGTGTCAGTGTGTGTTTGTGTCAGTGTGTGTGTGTGTGTGTGTCAGTGTGTGTGTGTGTCAGTGTGAGTGTGTGTGTGTCAGTGTGCGCTCATTTCATTCAGGTTGGACAGGAGGGGGTATTTCAAGCCACTCTTCGGGGAGGAAATCAGAGGTAAAATAATTGGGCACGCTAAATAAACAAAACAAAACCTAAAGGAAAATGAAAGTAATTGATCTTGTCACCATGAAACAAACTTTTAAAAAGTTCCAAATAGAAGGTACTTCTCTGATGAAATGAACTGGAACGCACCACACACACCTGCAGGTTAACCACTAGCTGTTAACATCTGTGTTTTTGCATCCTCCGCTTACTACAATTAAATTCATAAACTATTATCATAAAGCCGACATTTCTATAGCATTTGTAGGACTGTGAAAACATATTTTCACCAGCAGTGAATAATCAAAAACAAATATATAAATATAAATAAAAATAAGAGACTGAAATATCCTCTTCTGGTTCTGGAGAGAGCGATTGTAAAGAAAGAGGATCACAGATCCCGAGATTGTCGCACAGGTAAAGCAGACGTGACCGAGCTAAACGAGAGTAGCAAACAGTTACAGATTTCAAGTTAGCTTTACCATTTTATACGTAACTTGAACTCTGCAACTGTTTAAGAGCTGAAAACAATTAAAAAGGTCTAATTAAGCAAATTATTAGTCCAATGAAGGGTCTAGTTGAGTAATTGAGAGCTCTGTTGGAATGGAAACCAGCAGACTCAGGGGGTCCCCGGACCACAATTTTGAACCCCTGCTCTAGGGCCATGCTGTTTACTGTAGGTCAGAATAAAGCTGTATAAAAGAATACATCTCTTACTGGTTAGAAGCAGAGGCAGAGCAAACAGACAGGAGCTGGGTATCCTCTTCATAACAGCACAGAAGAGCTGAGCATCCTCTTCATAACACCACAGAAAAGCTGAGCATCCTCTTCATAACAGCACAGAAGAGCTGGGCATCCTCTTCATAACACCACAGAAAAGCTGAGCATCCTCTTCATAACAGCACAGAAGAGCTGGGCATCCTCTTCATAACACCACAGAAAAGCTGAGCATCCTCTTCATAACAGCACAGAAGAGCTGGGCATCCTCTTCATAACAGCACAGAAGAGCTGGGCATCCTCTTCATAACACCACAGAAGAGCTGGGCATCCTCTTCATAACACCACAGAAGAGCTGGGGAAATACAATAATAATAATAATTTGTGGTTTGTCTGTGTCTGTGTCTGTGGGGAAGGTTCATGAGTTCTGGCAGTCCAGTCGGATCACCCCCGGTGAAGAATGGTGCAGCTCCCGCGGTTGCCAGGGAGCCAGGGAGAGTGATGTGCTGCAGTGATTGGTGAGAGTCTTTATATACATTCAAATTCTATTCGCGAAAACATTTGCGTCACTTTACTGACAAGGGCGGTGGTCTCACTGAAAATACAGCTGCAATTCAAAACACATGTGACAAAATACAGGACATAAGAACATAAGAAAGTTTACAAACGAGAGGAGGCCATTCAGCCCATCTTGCTCGTTTGGTTGTTAGTAGCTTATTGATCCCAGAATCTCATCAAGCGCCAGCCCAGCCCATGTATTTTACACAGCAATATTGCAGCTGTTCAGCAAAACAGAACATCTGTCTTTCCCCGTAGCTGAAAAGCCTGGCCTAACTTTCAACACCAATACCGAAAATAAGATTTATTTAATTTTATAGATACGAGGTAGAGTTTGTGTAACTTTTATTTTGGACAGAAAACAAACAAAAAAAAGATTATTATAATTATTATTATTATTATTATTATTATTATTATTATTATTATTATTTAAATCAACATAGACGATGTTTATATTGGCCTATGTGATGAAACGAAAATAAATAAATAATAATAATTGGACCTACAGCTCAGAGTTCACATTTTAAATGGATAGTGTCGTGCCGGAAGGTAGTCAGTGTTGTTTAAAAACGATCTTAAATAGTAATAAAATAATCGATTTGTAGTATTTGTAGGCACATGGCAGTTTTTCGACTTTTTTCCAGCATCCGCTACGTACAGACCTGGAAACGTAGCCTGGATGCGGGAGACACATCTTAACCAAAACGTCACGGCATAAAGAAACAAGACTTTTAAAATTTAACGTCACGAAGAATGATGCATGTGACCCACGCGTGTCTTCTTTGTGACGCTGGGTGTCAGTCTTTGTGACGTTGAATTTTGAAAGTCACTTATCTTTTTGAAAAGTTACCTGATTTGATTTATTGTGTTTCAGAGAGCTGACAGAAATGGTCAATTTTTTTTCTGTGTGATATTCTTTAGAAAACAAAGTATTTCATATTTATTTAAGTTCCTAAATAATGATAATAATAATAATATAAAAAAAACATAAGTGAGACGAAAAGATAAAAAAAAATAGGTGAGTTTGTCTTTTATCTTTTATAAGCTAATTTAAATGGAAATGTGAGAGCCGGTTAATTTTCTAGAGGTTAATATTGTTTTCTGGGTAGTAAAGTCAGGGAAACCTTAGTCAGATATTCTTGACTTCAGAAAATAAGCTTATTTTATATCAGAGATACGTGGTAGAGTTTGTGAAACTTTTTTTTTTGTTGTCAGAAACGATTATTTGTGTTTTATTTCAAACAACACAGATGGCGCTTTTATTGGTTTGTTTGAGAAAATGAAAGACAACAAAACAATAATAATTCGACCCACAGTCGGCAATCACACGGAGGGCTGCAGGCCGAGACTCTTTGAACCCTATATATGTTTTAGGGGCCCCTATATATATAGCATTTAGAATATAATATACAATACATAAGCAGCGTGTGGCTGTTTAACAAAGCAGATGACTCGACGTCACTGCGATTGAGTCACGTGCCAGTTTCATCAGTTGTCCCGCGCACGCTTAGAAAGCACGAGAGCGGCGCCAAAAAAAAGGCGGGAAGCACGATAACTAACAAAGTCTTCGCGATGAGGAAGGCGTCTTAAACTAAACAGATTTATAGAATATTTAGACTGACCGGTTGTGGAGTTTCATCAGTACATTTTATTCCTTTAACTGGATTATGTGGTGGGTCTTGTGGTGCTGATATCAGGCTTTTTAAGGAGACCGTTTTCATTGGATTGAGATAAAACATGCTGATGTCGTCTAACTTGTTTTTCAAGATGGCTCATGGGAAAAGGCCTTGTGTCACAATGGATGCGCAGAGCAACAAGGCAACCTGTCTGTGCACAGTAAGTCACTGTACAATTATGTACATTTATTATCTCTTAAAAAAAAAAAAATGGTAAAATTGCTTATATCAACGTGTCTTAGGTGCTGCCCGAGTGTGTGTGTGTGTGTGTGTGTGTGTATAATTTTTTGTCAGTGTAAGACAGCTAAGGCATGGGTATCACACTGTTATTAAAAAAAAAAAAAAAAATGAAATTACTTCAGAATTCTGTGACATCATCGCTTGCTGTTATTGCATCACTGTGGTATTAGTAGAATGACGTGAAATCATCATTTTGAAAAGTGTTTTTGGCAATGCTGTGGGGTGTGAATCCCACACTTGTTAGCTAGAGAATTATTTTATTATTTATTTTTATTTTTATTGCATTGTATTTATTTAACCAGGAATGTCCCGTTGAGATTTAAATCTCTTTTTTCTCCAAGAGAGGTCTGGTCAAGAAGGTGACATATAAATAAGGGCTTCTGATTTTCTGTGTTTTCCGCCAACTTTTCCACTCTCCTTTACAAATTCAATTGATCTCTGTTCAGCCAGTTATGTGTGTTAATCACAGAGAAACGTGTTAATAGTAGAATTTAATTGACAGGGTTTTATTTTCTGTGAAACAACAAAATGGTCTTTTAAATTGTAAGTTTTACTTTCTCATCTCAAAGCAGACTCCTGTAATGTAAACACAGTCACGCTGCAGAACGACTGTAATAAAGTGTGTCACCAGCATAAAAGTCATAGCCTGGACATCGCCGGTTCGAGTCCAGGCTATTCCACTGCTGACCTTGTAAGCTGCCCAAGAGCTGCGTTGTCCTCCGACGCTGTAGCTCTGAGGTGGCTGCATGGCGGCCTGCAGTGTGAAAAGAAGCGGTCGGCTGACGGCACACGCCGGAGGACAGAGTGTGTTCGTCTTCGCCTCCCGAGTCAGCGTAGGGGTGGCAGCGTGAGCTGAGCCTAAAAATAATTGGATATGTCAAATTGGGAGAAAACGGGTAAAATCAATTGGCGACTACTAAATTAAAATAAATAAATAAATAAATAAATTATACTGATGTCACACCTTCGAACTCTGAGCAAACAGCAATACCGCTCAACAGCACTGAAGATTCTGTGAAACTGTCTTTGGTGCATTCCCAATACAAGAGGAGGAAATATAAATAAAACAGAGAAAATATATATATATACAATACTGTGCAAAAGTTTTAGGCAGGTGTGAAAAGATGCTGTAAAGTAAGAATGCTTTCAAAAATAGACATGTTAATAGATTATATTTATCAATTAGCTAAATGCAAAGTGAGTGAACAGAAGAAAAATCTAAATCAAATCCATATTTGGTGTGACAACCCTTGCCTTCAAAACAGCATCAATTCTTCTAGGTACACTTGCACAAAGTCAGGGATTTTGTAGGCATATAGTCAGGTGTATGATTAAACAATTATACCAAACAGGTACTAATGATCATCAATTCAATATGTAGGTTGAAACACAATCATTAACTGAAACAGAAACAGCTGTGTAGGAGGAATAAAACTGGGTGAGGAACAGCCAAACTCAGCTAACAAGGTAAGGTTGCTGAAGACAGTTTACTGTCAAAAGTCATACACCATGGCAAGACTGAGCACAGCAACAAGACACAAGGTAGTTATACTGCATCAGCAAGGTCTCTCCCAGGCAGAAATTTCAAGGCAGACAGGGGTTTCCAGATATGCTGCCCAAGCTCTTTTGAAGAAGCACAAAGAAACGGGCAACGTTGAGGACCGTAGACGCAATGGTCGGCCAAGGAAACTTACTGCAGCAGATGAAAGACACATCATGCTTACTTCCCTTCGCAATCGGAAGATGTCCAGCAGTGCCATCAGCTCAGAACTGGCAGAAAACAGTGGGACCCTGGTACACCCATCTACTGTCCGGAGAAGTCTGCTCAGAAGTGGCCTTCATGGAAGACTTGCGGCCAAAAGCCATACCTCCGGCGTGGAAACAAGGCCAAGCGACTCAACTATGCACGAAAACACAGGAACTGGGGTGCAGAAAAATGGCAGCAGGTGCTCTGGACTGATGAGTCAAAATTTGAAATATTTGGCTGTAGCAGAAGGCAGTTTGTTCGCCAAGAGCTGGAGAGCGTACACAAATGAGTGTCTGCAGGCAACAGTGAAGCATGGTGGAGGTTCCTTGCAAGTTTGGGGCTGCATTTCTGCAAATGGAGTTGGGGATTTGGTCAGAATTAATGGTCTCCTCAATGCTGAGAAGTATAGGCAGATACTTATCCATCATGCAATACCATCAGGGAGGCATCTGATTGGCCCCAAATGTATTCTGCAGCATGACAACGACCCCAAACATACAGCGAAAGTCATTAAGAACTATCTTCAGCGTAAAGAAGAACAAGGAGTCCTGGAAGTGATGGTATGGCCCCACAGAGCCCTGATCTCAACATCATCGAGTCTGTCTGGGATTACATGAAGAGAGAGAAGCAACTGAGGCTGCCTAAATCCACAGAACTGTGGTTAGTTCTCCAAGATGTTTGGGCCAACCTACCTGCCGAGTTCCTTCAAAACTGTGTGCAAGTGTACCTAGAAGAATTGATGCTTGATGCTGTTTTGAAGGCAAAGGGTGGTCACACCAAATATGGATTTGATTTAGATTTTTCTTCTGTTCACTCACTCTGCATTTAGTTAATTGATAAATATAATCTATTAACATGTCTATTTTGAAAGCATTCTTACTTTACAGCATTTTTCACACCTGCCTAAAACTTTTGCACAGTACTGTATATATATATATATATATATATATATATATATATATATATGTGTGAGACAGCAGGAGGGGGTTAATTCTCCCTAGAGGAAAACTTGTGCGTAAGGCACATTTTGGTTTGGTTTTGTTAATTGTTTGTTTTGTTTAATTGTTTTATTGTTTTATTATTGATCATTACCGGCACCTGGCTACTATTGAAAATTGGAGCCAGGTGCCCGGTTTAAAAGGAGAGCAGTCAGTCTGCTCGGGCGGCTGCTGAAGAGGGTAGAAGCCCGACTGTGCTGGTGTGTGGGTACAGCCGTAATTTAAAAAGAAAGAAAAAAAAAGGTAGAGTGAGTCCTTTTTGTGTGTGCTCTTCTGTGTTTTGTTTTTGTTACAGGTAAACAGCTTAGCTGTCCTGTTATTTAATTTAGGTTCCTGTTTTGTTTTAGTTATTGCTCAAAGAAGAGCTAGGTGTTTGTTTTGTTTATTTTGTTTTGTGTGTGTTCATTAAAAATAGCGCACCACCGCTTTCAAAAAATCCATTTGCGTGTTGGGTCCGTGTTTTAAAGGGGCAACGAACCGCGGAGAAGGGCGGATCTTTTATATATATATATATATATATATATATATATATATATATATATATATATATATATATATACACAAGTTAGCACTAATCCAGATCTGCAGGAAGTGAAGCCGGGCCTGTGTAAGCAAGCAGAAAGGTACCTCTCACAGCAGGACTACACTTCCCAGAATGCACTGGGGTGCGGGTAAAAAAGCCTGTTAGGACCCAAACTGTGCTACTGTACATGGAGCAGTGAATACCTCTACCCCACCCCCCTGTATGATAGCACTGAATACCTCTACCCCACCCCCCTGTATGATAGATGTGAATACCTCCACCACACCCCCCTGTGTTCTTGCTGTGAATACCTCCACCCCGCCCCCTTGTGCTCTTGCTGTGAATGCTCACCTGTGCTGTGCTTAGCTGCTGTGACAGTCAGGGGTCTGGTCAGCCTCTGCTCCAGCACTCTGTGAATCAGAACAAAGGTGTAGTTGGCCTCCAGAGAGCTGGGCAGGACCATGCTGCTGGAGATGCTGTAGCGGCTGCTGGGCTCCAGGGACTGAGCGGTGTGGCTGTGCTGGGTGATCCCCTCTCCGGTCTCGTTGAGCCACTCCACCCCAGGCACTGAATCTCAGCACCACCCAGTCGGGCTGCATCGCCAAGTCCATTGTCAAGCGCGGCTCACTGAATTCAGCTGGAGAATCAACGAGCGAGCATCAATACCACACAGAGCAGACACTCATAGATGCAAGCTGAAAACTAACAAATCTGGGGCAGATATATGTGTAATTATTTGATCGTGCGGAAGTTTTGGGATTTCCAGAAGGGTTGGTGTCTGAGCCCAGATGACTCCGCTACCCTGGATTCCACAGTAAGCCATGGGGACAGGAAGCAAAAAAAAAAAAAAAAAAAACTTGATTGTGGAATTTAAATTAAAAGGGGAGGTTGTGAAGCAAGAACAGAACAGTATGGGTGTCTGGTTCCAGTTCAGGGGGGATATACTGATAGAGACTAGTTTATAAACACTGACCTGCCACTATGAGCCGCACGTCTCTCTTGGTGCTCTCCACTTGGTTGGTGACAGCGCAGGTGTACCGGCCCTCATCCTCCCCCCGCACCTGTTTCAGTCTGAGGGAGGCGTTCCCCACACTGAGCTGCTCTGGGAACAGCTGAGTCCGATTCCTGTAGGTTTCATTCTGCAGAGCCAGCTGGTCCTGACCGTAATAGAAACTGTGGACCACCCGATAGTCAGGGCGTTGCCAGGTAACCACCACTCTCCCGAGATCAGTCCCCGCTTTATAGGAGAAAGAGCAGTCGAGAATTACATCACTGCCGGGAGGTGACGTCACTGGAGACCGGGGCACTGTAACTGCAACACAGACTGGAACAAAAAACAGCAGCCATTGATGTATATGTATACCTGAACAGGTCCTGTAAATGCCAGTGTGAAAAACTTATAGAAAAAAAATATATATATCAAATCACAACAGAAGTTCATGGTATAGGTAGAAACTCGCTGGCTCCGTTTGTTTTAATCTGACTCTTATCCTGAACGCTGTTTCCATCATAAAATGAAACTCTTTTCTGCTGTTTACCGACAGGTGGAATGGGTGCAGTTTACATAAAGCTGGTGGAATAACTATTCAGTATTTAAATGAGAAACCTATATGTTAATGACTCAAATGACAGTTTTTATGTCATTTCAGGATTTCTATCAATGGACAGCTGGGATTGAAAGGTAGTAAAGGCAGATAAAACAAACAGGCGTGTTTCATGAGCGACGGAGAAGTAAGAGAAGATACATTTAATAGAACACAATAATAATGCAAGTCACCACAGAGGGAAAAAAAAGTGAAGTTAGAGAACTCCTTTTAATGGAGCCTAATTTAGTAAACGTATGTTCTGTATTAATTAAATTATAATGTCATGTACCCGGGTAGGGAGGATATTTTATGCCAAAATGAAAAATAAATGAAGAAATAAACGTATTTATTTATTTATTTTTCATTTTGGCATAAAATATTCCTCCCTACCCGGTTGCACTTTATGAAAATTAATAACATGTGAGTGTATAATAGGATATCCTACAAACAACCATGGCAAAGAAAGACAGGGCTGTGAGTGATACTGGCAATGCAGGACCCCTCAGGGTGCTTGACTCTAAATCCTCTTTAACTTCATCACAGAAATTCAATATCATATAGAGGTATGTTAATTAGGCACCCACTTCATTAGCATAACATTCCTCATACTGTCGGAATCAGGGTTTTGCGACTGTTCTTACCCTTCCTGGCCATTTTTGTTTTTGCTCGGAACACGAAAAATAGTCAAAGTTAAAACCCTGCCACAAAAGCCCTCCAGCGGTTGGTTGGGACCTGATCAGACCTTTTACGTGTATGTCCAATTCACATATTAATTTTATAAAACCTAAATCTGCTTAAATCAGATATTATAAATACAGGGTTCATACAGTTTTTCTGAGTGACATCATTTTCTATGTTGATAACTAATAACCAACTGTAAAAATAAAGTTTTGCATTACCAGTTTATTTAACTGTAGAATAACAAACATCTCAATTATACTCACTTGTATGGATAAGCTCTGCACCAGTAACCTTTCTTATTCAGTAACACAAGTCAGTTTGGGTATCTATAGGTGAGTGTTTCATTCTAAAAGCAGTACAACAATTCAGTGTTTTAATCCATGTCAGAAGCAATGGTCAAAGAATTGTGTCAATCACAATTCTTTGACATGGATTAAAACACTGAATTGCTGTACTGCTTTTAGAATGAAACACTCACCTATAGATACCCAAACTGAAGGACTAACTGCTGAGCATAGAGAAGCAAATGTTCATTTCTTTTATTATTTTTTTTACAATTAAGAAGCTCTAAGAAACCAAGCAAACCTTGTTGTTGTGAAGTTACGGTTTCAGTAATTGCAAACCTACAAAATCGGGCAGATGTTTCAGGATGGCAAATGAAATTTAATAGAGAAAAGTGTAAAGTATTGTATGCAGGCAATAAAAATGTGCATTATAATAATAATAATAATAATAATAATAATAATAATAATAATAATAATAATAATAATAATAAACTTTATTTTGTATAGCGCCTTAAAAGCAATCATCTCAGAGCTCTTCACAATTAATAGTACAGACATAAAATAAAAAGAATATACATAAAAAGTACAAGGAAATAAAACAATCATAAAAATCATAAAAACACCTTTCTAAAAAGTAAGTCTTAGTTATAAATATCATATGGGAGATACTGAAATTGAAGAAGGGAACTATGAAAAGACCGAGGAGTTTATGTTGACTCAGAAATGTCTTCGTCTAGACAATGTGGGAAGCTATAAAAAAGGCCAACAAGATGCTCGGATATATTGTGAGAAGTGTTGAATTTAAATCAAGGGAAGTAATGTTAAAACCCTACAATGCATTAGTAAGACCTCACCTAGAATATTGTGTTCACTTCTGGTCACCTTGTTACAAAAAGAATATTGCTGTTCTAGAAAGAGTGCAAAGAAGAGCAACCAAAATTATCCCGGGTTTAAAAGGCATGTCGTATGCAGACAGGCTAAAAGAATTGAATCTATTCAGTCTTGAACAAAGAAGACTACGCGGTGATCTGATTCAAACATTCAAAATCCTAAAAGGTATTGACAATGTCGACCCAGGGGACTTTTTCGACCTGAAAAAAGAAACAAGGACCAGGGGTCACAAATGGAGATTAGATAAAGGGGCATTCAGAACAGAAAATAGGAGGCACTTTTTTACACAGAGAATTGTGAGGGGCTAGAACCAACTCCCCAGTAATGTTGTTGAAGCTGACACCCTGGGATCCTTCAAGAAGCTGCTTGATGAGATTCTGGGATCAATAAGCTGCTAACAAACAAACGAGCAAGACGGGTTGAATGGCCTCCTCTCGTTTGTAAACTTTCTTATGTTCTTATAAAATGTACAATATGTATTTACTGAGCACGCATTAAATACAAATACATGCAAGTCTCTGCACATGCTACACCTAGAACTCCCACATGTAGTTTATTAAAGGAAAGTGTTAAACCAAGAAAAGCAAGTACTGTTCTTTAGAAGGTAATTATTCCCCAAGTAACGCAGTTCAAAATACTTGCCATGTCAAAAGCACTGTTTTACTATATTAAAAAAGACTTCACTATGAAGCAAATGCAAGACACCCTTGTTAAAAAAAAAACATAAATAACCGGCTGAATATAATTTAATTAATAGAGAATAAAACAAACTAAACTAACAATTACCTAGCCTATATTTAATGAATCATTTTTGTAGTCTCCACAAACTGCCCAGCATCTTCTGCTGCAGTCACACCGCTGCTAACGTTAGCTGTTGTAAATATTGAAGAGGGGCCGTTTTATTGTGGGTTTCTATCATTTATTTTTAATGTTGGACTTATGGCGTCTTATGAATGATGACTTCTTTTTTTTTTTTTTACATTTTAAACCGTTTATAGGCTAAACCATAACAAAACATAGAATAATAGTGTGAGCAAAAAAAGTAGAGTGGCAAAATAAATCGTTCGCCTCCCCTGTGCTCTATGGGCTAGGTGCCTATGGTTTCAATCAAGTTCCACTTCAACAGGAGAAAAATATACTAAAAGGACACAAGTCATCAAGTACGTGCAAAAACATTACAGTCGTTCACGTCCCGTCCCCCCTTTGAGCACTGTGCTGAACAAATGGAAAGCAAAGAGAGTTCAACTTACCGTGAAGAGACGTGTGAAAAACACACCAGAAGACTATCAGAAACCGACCCATGAAGACGCTGGGAAAAATTCAACCCTACAGAACACAACGAAAACTCCATATGTAGGGTAGATGTAACACAGGGACATTTATCAACGGTGCAGGGTGTGCAAAACACACACACAAAAGTAGAATATAACTTGTAGGGTTTTGGTTTAATTTAACAGCGATCACAATCGCTGTGCAATTTGACTCGAGTTTGTTACATTTCTTCGCCAGTGTCGTTTGCTTTGAAAAAATATATATACTTTTGTGATGTTTATTGAAATAACCATATTGAATTTGCTGTTTATTTTTTATTTATTTATTTACCTTGTTTTATATCAGAAGACCTGTTTCTCTCTCTCTCTCTCTCTCTGTTCAAACTGCGCGCTGCGGTCAACGCTTGAGTCCGCGCAACCAATGGAATTTTCAGATTCAAATAATCACATTCTGTTTAACTGCTCCTGCAGAACGCCAGCCACGTGCAGGATTAGTGAAGGGGATACCGCCACCTAGTGTAGGGTGTGAAATACATGGGAAAACAGCTTGGATAAATTACAACGGATTATTGTAAACGACATATATGTGCATATATTACGCGTTTGCATTTAATTATCGAACGTAACTAGTAAAACCGATGTACATAACTTAAATTGCTTGAACAGACCTATAATAAAATAATAATAACGATCCGGACACCCGCAGCAATGCAAGATTTGTTGTCTGTCCAGTTCGTTTGTCTTGTCTGTCTTATTTTGTCCTGCTGCTGGCCAGGCTATTTGTTGTTGCGGCCCCACAGGAATCCCCTGTTTTGTTTTTGTTTTTCAAATAAACCTGTATTAAGAATTAACACTGTTTCCCCAGAGCCCTGCTTCACAGACATGACAATGTTACAATATATATATATATATATGTGTTTATTTATTTTCTGAGGTTGCTGTAATTGTTGAAGGTTGTGGAGCACGAAGGGAAACTCAATTGCTTCTATCTCTTCTGCAATGGCAAAATCAATGAAGTTGGTCGCTATGTTTGCTCAGTCGACGGTGCTGGGAAACCTCCTAAATCTGTCCTCGCTTCGTCTACGCAGTCGGTGACGTCAGAGGCAGACTCCCGCAGGCGACGCAGGATTTTTAGGAGTTACTAGAACTCAGGCTGCGTTCACGGAGATCATTCTGCGCAGATATTGTGCAGAATTTGACCAATTTAGCCAATGATCTTCTATGAACTGGTCAGATTCTGCACAGAACCTGCGCAGAATGATCTCCGTGAACGCACCCTCTGTCTCTCTGTTCATGTGTTTCATTTAGGGCTAGGACTATATAAAGAAGGATAGGAAAATGATGTCATAAGTGGGCAGAGTTAGTAAACAGTGGCGCATTTCTGGAGCCCGTAGATCACTTTAACAGCGCACTCACAATGCTTTTAACGTATTCACGCTCGCCCTGGCAAAATGTTTCTTGACATAATCAAGCATTAATTCGCATAAATAACAATCAGTCACTTTATAGTAACGATATTTTGTACTGTTATTAAAAAAATACCGGTATATCCTGGCGCTGCAACACAGCATCGCCTCAATGTATTCAGTACGGAGTGGGCTCCACAAATGGCGCCTGTAATTGAGCACCGAACTGCATCACGGGATTGACTGTCCTATCCTTCTTTATATAGTCCTAGATTTAGGGTTGCCACCCGTTATGGTTTTGCCTGGTTTGTTCTCTTTTTGAGGCAGCTGTCCTGGGAAATCTGTAAGACTTCCCGGATATTAAATGCCAAACTATTTAATTAATTAATTATTTTTTTTGTACGAAATGACTCTGGTGTCCCGATTTTTTGTAAATCAAAGGTGGGAACCCTAGTTTCATTAGATACATCAACACAGCTATTCTGCTAAGTTAAATACCCAGACCCCGTTAGAAACAGTTTGCACGTTGTTATACACAGAGCGTGCACAATGTGTAAAATGAATGGCATGTTATTTATAATAATCCTATTACAGCATTTAAACAGCACAATGACGGAGCGATGCCACTCTGTGCCAGGAGATGGCGCTGCTGTGTTAGTAATGCCGCTTCAGACTGTACGCTTCGAGTGGTTCCAAACCAGGACAGTGTATTCCGAGTGAGCGCCGGCCCAGCCCCGTGTGCGTGTATTTTGCACAGGAAAAAACAATATTGCAGCTGTTCAGCAAAACAGAACATCTGTCTTTCCCCGTAGCTGAAAAGCCTGGCCTAACTTTCAACACCAATACCGAAAATAAGATTTATTTTATTTTATAGATACGAGGTAGAGTTTGTGTAACTTTTATTTTGGACAGAAACCAAAATAAAAAAAAAAGATTATTGTAGCGATCCGTGTATTGTGTTTGCGTACTGTATTCCCTCTTGTTTCTACTGTCTGTGCTGTTAATGCCGCTGTATTGTGTTCCTCTCCCCCCCCCCCGTCTGTATTACCTGTAGTTGCGGGTTCGCTCTGTCCCTGTGGCTGTGCGAGCTATCCTGCACGCATGGTGCGCCCTGGTCCCTGTCATTGGCTGTTGGCTGTGGGTGCCCATTGGTCCTAGTGTACGGCTGGGGACCAATGGGATAGCTGTTCGCTCTGGCACCCGATTAGCATAAAGGGCGGGGCTAAGTTATAAAGGGGCCAGTCCAGGGCAAGCGGGGAGTAGCAATGGTCCCTGTAGGGTGCTGAGAGGGATCCTAAATAAAGCTTTGAACCTAACAGCAGCATGTTGTCTCCTTCTGTTCTGCCTACTGCGTGAAACGCTACACTGGTGTCAGCAGTGGGATGAAAACAAGAAGTAACCCAGCGTTGAGCAGGAGCAGATAGAAGACGGAGATGGGCCAGTGGCTGTGGTACGACCCGAGCCGTCATGGAACTGGAGGGATGGCACTGGAGGGATGGCGGACTGGAGGATCTCCTCTGTGGCTTGGAGGAGCAAGGCTGGTGCTTTGCCTGCAGGGAGATCGGGCACCAAGTGGCGTGCTGCCCTTTCCAGGAGGAAGGTGACCTACTGCCTGCCCGAAAACAGCGGAGGAGGGGTGGCCGTTCGAGGAGGCTAACGAGGGAGCCTGGACCATCTCCAGTGTGTGAGATGGGAGACCTGCAGCCGCCGCCGCCGCCGCCTGAGAGAGCGCCGCAGCCCGAGAGCGCCGCAGCCCGAGAGCATCGCTGCCGCTGCCGCCTCAGAGAGCGCCGCCAGCCGAGAGAGCATCGCTGCCGCCGCCGCCTGAGAGAGCACCGCAGCCCGAGAGAGCGTCGCTGCCACCGCCGCCTGAGAGAGCGCCGCAGCCCGAGAGAGCGCCGCAGCCCGAGAGAGCGCCGCAGCCCGAGAGAGCGCCGCAGCCCGAGAGAGCATCGCTGCCGGCGCCACCTGAGAGAGCACCGCAGCCCGAGAGAGCGTCGCTGCCACCGCCGCCTGAGAGAGCGCCGCCGCCTGAGAGAGCGCCGCCGCCTGAGAGAGCGTCGCTGCCTGAGAAAGCGCCGCTGCCGCTGCCGCCTGAGAGAGGGCCGCCGCCGCTGCCGCCTGAGAGAGGGCCGCTGCCACCTGAGAGAGGGCCGCCGCTGCCGCCTGAGAAAGCACCACTGCTATCTGCCTTGTTAAGAGAGCCACCGCTGGAAGCGCCAGTCCTTTTAAGGGCTCCTGCAAGGGGTGCGACCAAGGGACAGGAGCAGAGAAAACCGCTGCCGAAGGGCCCAGATCTGCCGCTGCCTGAGGGAGAACCCTTGTTGCCTGAGAGCGAGCCCCTGATACTGGGGTGCCGAGAGTCACTCAGGCCAGCGGAGGAAAGCAGATTGCCTTCCGCACAGCACGGCCCGCCGGCTCACCCACCAAAGCCCTTAGAGAGAAAACCGGACATGCGGGAAGGGGGTCTGTGTTTCAGGGGTGGAGATTGCCGATCACGGTCAAATGCTGCATGACGCCCTGTAAACTTTTTGGGGGCAAAAAGGCTAAGGTGGGGGTAGTGTAGCGATCCGTGTATTGTGTTTGCGTACTGTATTCCCTCTTGTTTCTACTGTCTGTGCTGTTAATGCCGCTGTATTGTGTTCCTCTCCCCGTCTGTATTACCTGTAGTTGCGGGTTCGCTCTGTCCCTGTGGCTGTGCGAGCTATCCTGCACGCA